>PVIW01003605.1:0-161235 GCA_004026585.1 Noctilio leporinus | reverse complement strand
ACCATTTACTTTATTTCCATTCCTAAAATGTGTATGAATTTGATTGATTTGATATTTAAAATAGTCCGTTTGCAAAATTATTTCAGAAAATATATGAAATTATTAACATACATGCTAACTAAGAGTTTAAGAGTAAGGGAAAATCCTGTTCTTAAATTCTCTGACTGATCAACCCAGCACTTGTTTTCAAAGCATGTGTGATGATTCAGATTATTACTAAAAACAAACAGAGCACCAGTCAACACTGTCAAATAATTACAGTGTATTCCCATAATGGCAGTTACAAAAAAAGGTCTCATCACCCAGTTCAGGTACAGTTGTAACTGGTAGGACAGTGATAAAGGCAGAGCCAATTCCCAAACTAGTTTTTCATATCTGGATCTTCCTGATTGGTATGAATGGGGACAATTGGTGTGAGTTCTTTCTCAGATATGTTACAGCTTTAGTTCCAGACCGCCACAGTAAAGCAAGTGGCAATTTTTCTGCTGGTGGAGGGCCTTGCCTCAAATTTGTAAAGAACGCGACACCTCGGCCAGGGCCTGCTGGAACCCTGCATGGCCACAAGCTCTTTGTTCGGGTGGCTAAGGTCTTGGTTAGGGACAGCTGGGATCCTGGCCCAGCCCACAGCAGTGAAGCAGCAGGAGCAGAAACAACCAGGCACAGACACCTAGCTGCTCCTGCCCCTTAGCCATCGCCAGCGCCACCACCTAGTGGGGAGTGGGCACCACAATGCAGTAGTGACAGTGGGTGTGGGGCTTTGGGCCTCAGCTCAGCTGGGCTCGTTCCAGTCTCACGATGGCCACAGGATTGGCCAACTGTCTCTCATATGTTTTTCTTTCTTTTCTTTTCTCTCTCTCTTTTTCTTTTTAAGATTTTATTTATTCATTTTTCAAAGAGAAGAGAAGGGAAAGAGAAAGAAAGGATGGGAAACATCAATAAGTGGTTGCCTCTGACCTACAACCCAGGCATGTGCCCTGACTGGGAATTGAACATCAACCCCTTGATTCACAGGCCAGTGCCCAATCCTGAACTACACCAGCCAGGTGTCAGGTGTTTTTCTTGTTGATTAAAAAAGTCCTATTGACTTTGACTTGTAATATTTGTTTGTTTGTTTGTTTTTTAAGATTTTATTATTTTTAGAGAGGGGGAAAGGGAGAGAGGCAGAGAGGGAGAGAGACATCAACGCATGGTTGTCCTTCACCTGCCTCCAGCTACAGACCTGGCTGGAGACCTGGCTTGCAATCTGGTTATGTGCCCTGGCTTGGACTCAAACCAGCGACCTTTGGTTTCACAGGCTGGCGTCTTATCTACAGTGCCACCACCTAGGGCTCTAATGTTTTTAATATGAGGGAAGTTAAACCCTTTATCATCCCTGGCAAATAGTTTTTCTAAGTTCTTGTTTTTTTTTGTTTTTTTTTAAAAGATTTTATTCATTATTTTCAGAGAGAAAGGCAGAGAGGAAGGAAGAAAGGTAGAGAAGCATCAGTGTATGGTTACCTTTCACTTGCCTCCAGCTATGGACCTGGCTGGAGACCTGGCTTGCAACCTGGTTCTGTGCCCTGGCTGGGAATCAAACCAGCAACCTTTGGGTTCTCAGGCCCACACCAATCCACTGAGCCACCAGCCAGGAGGTCTTGTTCTTTAACTTTGTTCATACTAGTTTTTTCTGTAGTTTTAAAATTTTATCTATTCAGATTTATCAATCTTTCCCTTTACACATTCTTTCCCACTCTAAGGTTTAAACAAATTCATTAGCATCTTCTCTAGTTTATGTTCCACATTAAAATGTTTAATTCATGTGGAATTAATAAGATGGCTCTTGGTGATGGTGTTTGCTGCTAACCGGCCCTCTTCACACCCTGTCACTCACCGGCCTCAGCACTCTGCACACTTCCTGGAGGACCCGTTTCTGGTTCTCCACGGAGCACAGGACCAGGGTGCAGACCACCACATCCACAGAGCCGTCGGCCACATGGTGCATGTTCTCCCCAGGAGCCACCACAAAGCGCTCAAACTGCAGGTGTTGATTCTTGGCAATGCTGTCAATCAAGAACTTCTCAAAGTTGGGGTTGGGGTCGACACAGGTCACCCTGCATCCAGGCGGATAGAACTTGAAGTTGGCCCCGGTGCCACATCCCACCTCCAGCAGGGAGAGCTTCCCCAAGGGGCCTGCAAACTCCTGCAGGTTGCTGAAGAGCTCCTGCTTCTTGCTCCCCATCTCTTTGTTGTACGTCACACTGAATCTCACCAAGAAGTGGGGGAACCATTTTTTGCATATCCAGTTCCACAAGCCCAGAAAGTCCAGCAAGTACATGGGAAAGGTCAGGATGCAGAAGGCCAGCCGGAGGATAGAGATGGTAAGCGCCATTGCTCAGAAGGAAAGCAGCCGGTTTAGAGACCTGACTGGTTTAAATCGCAGGAGGTGGGGTTTGGCCGGATTCCAGCACCCCTCAGCGTCAGAGAAAGGAACTGGCTGTGCTACAGTCTGGCAGAACAGGCCAGGTCGCCAACAAAAGGCCCGTTTCACCCAATTAATAGACTTTTAGTGAACGCTGATTCATATCTCTGTTTTCTGGAAACAAAATGAGACGGTTCCTAGCTTTTCCTTAGAAGGAATGGTGATTACAATTCCTCCTTTCCAAATCTGTACCTGCTTCCCCTTCTCTGGGTTTGGAAATTACTGCTAGTTCCCAGCGGCAGTTTTCTGAGGACAGCGTATTTACTTCCTGTCCAGGTCTTCCAAAGACCTCCTTAAAGGAAACAGAATCCGTGGGTGGAGCCTGGTTAAACTACAGCAGAAGAATGATCCGGGAGTGACCTTTATTACAGTGCCTTCACCCTTCTCCCCGCCTCCCGTCTCCCCACTCAGTGTGTTTTGCAAAGGAAATTGAGCTGAAGGTCTATTGGCCACACTTAACAAGAACTTTTTGCCTTTCAACTTTTGTGCTGAGATTCTCAGACCCTAACTCAACAAAATTATTTTTAAATCACTGTTTTGGGCTGCCCGTCTTTTAAAGGACAAGTCTGCCTGTCTGTCTTTCTCTTCCTTTCCTTTCCTTGGGAGGGGAAGGGGAAAAAGAAAGAGGGAGGGAGGCAACCATTGATTGCCTCTTGCAGAGACTGATTACATTTTACTTTTTAAAACTGGGTGATGGATATAGAGAATGTTCTGTTATTTCGTTATTTGTAATGCCCCACATGTATTTTATATATACATAATATCTATTCCATTTTAACATCTTTTTTTTTTTTTAAGTGGAATTAACATACAATAAACTATTTAGACTCAGATACAGAGCACAGACTGATGGTTGCCAGAGGGGAGGAGGGAGGGGGAACCCCTGTGAGAAAGGTGAAGGGATTAAGAAGTACAAATTGGTAGCTACAGAATAGTCACAGAGATGTAAAGTACAGCATAGGGAATATAGTCCATAATATTGTAATAACTGTGTATGGTGTCTGGTGGGTACTGGAAATATAGGGAGAACACTTTGTAAAGCATATTACTTTTAACCATGATGGTGTACACCTGAAACTAATACAAAATAATGTTGAGTGTAAAAATATAAATACTTTTGATTAAATGGAAAAAAGCCTACATATTTAAAGTGTACAGTTTAATACATTTTGACACATTATGTATATACTTGTGAAACCATCACTTCAATCAAGATAATAAATGTAGCCCTGGCTTGTGGCACAGTGGATAAGGCGCCAGCCTGCAAACCCAGAAGTCGCTGGTTCGATTCCCAGCCAGGGCACGTAACCAGGTCACAGGCCAGGTCTCCAGCCAGGTCCTTAGCTGGAGGCAGGTGAAAGGCAACCATACACTGATGTCTCTCTCCCTCTCTGCTTCTCTCCCTTCCCCTCTCTCTGAAAGTAATAAAGAAAATTGTTTTTTAAAAAAGATAATGTATCCATTACCCCCAAAAGTTTCCCCTTGCCCTTTTCTGATCCCTCCCCATCCCAACTCAACCACTAATTTGTTTTTTGTCGCTAGAGACGAGTTTGCAAATCCTAGAATTTTGTGTAAATGGAATCACAGAATATGTACTTTTTTGTCTGGGTTCTTTTATTCAGCATATTTTGAGAGACTTTCACATGTTGTTGTATGTATCCATTGATATTATTGGTGAGTTATTGTCCATTGTAAGAATGTGTAAGAGTTTATCTGTTCACCTGCTGATGGACCTTTGGGTTGTTTCTGGGTTTTGGTTGTTCCAACTTAAGCTTATTGAATAAGTATACAAGTCTTTGTATGGATATATGCCTTCATTTCTCCTAGGCAAATTCCTGTAAGTAGACTATAGGTGTATGTTTACTTTTTAAGAAACAGCCAAATAGTTTTTCAAAGTGGTTATACTGTTTCATATTTCATATTTCCACTTGCAGTGTATGAGAGATGTATTTGCTCCACATCATCACCAACTCTTAGAATGACTGTCTTTTTCATTTTAGCAATTTAAAAGGTACATAGTGGTCTCTCATCGAAATTTTTAAAAAATCCTCATCTGAGGACATTTTTAAAAATTAATTTTTAGAGACAGAATGAGAGAGAAAGGGAAAGAAAGAAATACTGATGTGAGAGAGAAACGTTAATAGGCTGTCTCGGGCGGCAGCGGAAAAAAAAAAAAAAAAAAAAAAAAATTGGCTGTCTCTTGTATGCACCCTGACTGAGGATCGAACCCAAAACCTTACTGGTGTGCTGGGTGATGCCCCAACCACCTGAGGCCCCAGCCAGGGCTCATTGTACTCTTCATGTGCGTTTCCCTGATGATTAATGATGTTAAGTATCTTTATTTATTTTCTTTTAATAAGCTCATTTGCTATCTGTGTACCTTATTTGATAAAGTGTTTAAATTTTTGCCCATTTTGAAACTGAGTTGTGAAGAATTCTTTTGTATTCGAAGGCATTTATCAAATATGTGATTTGTAAATTTTTTTTACTAGCCTGTAGTTTGTCTTTTTATTCTCTTAGCAGTGCCATCCCTTTTGCCCATCCTCCACCTGCCACCTCTGGTCCCTATCAATCTATTCTTTGTATCTGTGAGCTCCTTTTTTGTTCTTTGCATTCCACATACATATAAATGAGATCATACACTATTTGTCAGTCACTTTCCAAATGACTGACTTATTCACTTGGAATAATGCCCTTAAGGCCCATCCATATTGTCACAAAATGTCAAGGTTTCATTCCTTTTTATTTCTGAGTACTATTCCGTTTATACTTTATCAGCTCATCTATGTTGGACACTACAGGTAGGTCACTTCAGTGAACACAGGTTGCTGCAATGAACATAGGAGTGCATGTATCTTTTCAAATGAACTTTTTTTGTTTTCAGATAAATACTTAGAAGTAGAATTGGTGGTATGGAGGCTCTATTTTTATTTTATTTTATTTTTAAATTTAATCTTGTGTTTTTCCATTGCCATTTAATCCCCTTATAAACACACCCCACCCAGCAATCACACCTTTGTCCATGTCCATGAGTCCTTTTTCCTTTTTGCTTAATTGCTCCACACCCTAGCATCCCCCCTCCCCAGAAGCTGTTTTTAACTTTTTGAGAAATCTCCATACTATTTTCCATAGTAGCTTCACCAATTTACAATCCCGCCAATACTGTAAAAGGGTGCCCTTTTCACCATATCCTAGCCAGCACTTTTATTTATTGATTGATTTTTTTAAAATAACCATTCTGACAGGTGTTAGGTGATATCTCAGTGTGGTTTTAATTTGCATTATTCTGATTAGTGACATAGAGCATCTTTTCATATGTCTGTTGGCCTTCTGTACGTCCTCTTTGAAGAAATGTCTATTCAAGTTCTCTGCCCATTAAAAAAATTAAATTTATTGGAATAACAGTTAATAGTATGTTAATTTCAGGTATACAACTTCATACTCTGGCATCTGTACGCTAAGGTGTGTTCCCCACATGTGACCCTCTTTGTCCTCCTCCTCACTCTTTCCCTTCTGGTAACCACTATTCTGTTTTTCCTCTGAGTTTGGATTGTTTGTTGGCTTTGCTTGTTTGTTGCTTCTTCTTTTATATGCCCTCTGCCTATTTTAAAATCAGATTGTTTGCCTTTTGGTGTTAAGTTGTATGGTCTGATACCGGGAGCACTCAACAGGTATCCCTACTCTGTTTTTTGAAATGTGTAACTGTGCTTTCCACTGGGTGGCCACAGCTGCTGCGCTCCAAACCTCACCCTGCAAGCCATGTACCCTCTGTCTTGGCTCTGGCCTTCCCACCTGTCTGGATGAATATTTCTTCTTTATATCTTTTATTTGTTGGACTCTCGTGCTGCTTGATATTCTGGAATTTCTGGTTGTCTCTAGTTTTGAGGTAGATGCATCCGTTTTTGGTTGTGGAGGGAGATGCAGCCTGTCTACTTATGCCTCCATCTTGGATTCTCCCTCCTATCTTGTTTTTTTTTTTTTTTTTTTTTAATTCTTGTTTCTTCTTGCTATAATGGTTAAATGCTTATTTCTTCCTTTTGTTCTAAATCCTTGATTTGAATCTCAGCATCATCCCATCCACTGTTGGTTCCCTGTAGATGTTTCTTCATTTCACTTAATGTTACCTTCATTTCGCCCTGGGTCTTTTTTATATTGTTACCATACTCAATGAGTTCTTTGAGCATCCTGATAACCAGTGATTTGAACTCTGCATGTGTTCAAATCATGCATGCAAAATGTTTATATCCATTTTGTTTAGTTCTTTTTCTGGGGTTTTGTTCTTTTCTTTTATTTGGGCCATATTTCTTTGTTTCCTCAATTTGGTAGCCTCCCCGTGTTTGTTTCTTTGCATTTGATAGAGCTACTTTGACTCCCTTAGTAGGGTGGCCTACTGTACAAAAGGCACCTGCAAACTGTGTGGGGCATTAGGTAATCACCAGAGTGGGGCAACCTATTTCACAGCTTCTGTGTGGTGGGAGAGCTCAGAGAGGGGACATTGCAGCTGCCTGGCTTCTGGAGGTTTTCCCAGCATTAGCCCCATTTCTAGTGATTTCACTTATTCCCCATATGCAACTGGTGCCCTTCCAACTATTGCCTTGGTGCTAAATCCTAGAGGGGATGGATCTGCATAAGTCCTAAGTCAATGGGAGCCTTTTAAGCAGAGTCTCCTGAAAATGCAGCAGTTTCTTCCATTGCCCAACCCTCACCCTTTTTTTTTTTTTTTTTTTTTCATCATTCACCTTTTATTCACAGCCTGAAGTTATGGAGATTTATCTTCCTGCTGCTACCCTAGGCTGTGTGGTCTGGCCTGGGGCTGGGATACTTCACTCCTGAGATATCACTCCAGATTTTTATCCACCACACATAGTATGGGACTACCCATTCTGCTCTCTCTCCACCTGTCTTTGCACCTTTGTCCCTCCCACCAATCAGGATGAATGTGGCTTCCTTAAATCCTTGGTTGTTGCACTTCCATACAGCTAGACTTTTCTGACAATTCTAGGTGTTTAGAGATCTGGTTGTAAGTTTTTCTGTAGTTGTGTGAGGAGGTGAAGTGTATTTATCTATATGCCTCCATCTTGATCATAAGTCCAAGCCTCATCATATTATACATTTCTAAATAAATAGTAAATTATTTGGGTGTGTCTGCACCGCAGTTCACTCTTGGCATAGGAAATCAATATTAAATAGTTTTAATTGGAATTTAAATAATAGGTACTTATTCAAACATTTTTGAGAATAAAATAATTCAAAAAAATAATACATACAAATGTTTTTGAATAAAATAAAATCTAACTTTATATCTTTTTTATTTATTTACTTATTTTTTATCCTAACCCAAGGATATGCTTATTGATTTTAGAGAGAGGGAAAGGGAAGGAGAAAGAGAGGGAGAGAAACATCACTTGGTTGCCTCTCATTTGAGCCCTGACCAGGGACTGAACCCACAACCTAGTCATGTGCCCTGACCAGGAATCTAACCTGTGACCTTTTGGTCTATAGGCTGGTCCTCTAACCAAGTCACACTGGTCAGGGCCATCCGTTTGAGCCAAACTGATGATTATTGCCAGGAAGTAAAATCTCAACAGATTGAGAAAATGCTCCTAAAATATAACTTTAAAAGGAAATAATTTTCACCTGGCTGGTGGCACAGTGGATAAGGTGCCGGGCTGTGAGCCCAAAGGTTACTAGTTTAATTCCCCAGTCAGGGCATATAACCAGGTTGCAAGCCAGGTTGCAAGCCAGGTCTCCAGCCAGATCCATAGCTGGAGGTAGGTGATGGGCAACCATACATTGATGTCTTTCTCCCTCTCAGCTTCTTTCCCTACCCCTCTCTCTAAAAATAATAAATAAAATCTTAAGGATAAAAAAAGATTTAAAAATTAAAAAAAGAAAAGGAAACAGTTTTGATTAATGTAACAAAAGAACAACTTCCATTTTAATTACAAACTATTATTTGACATGTATGTACATAAAGTATATACATTTAAACAATATTTTATGCAAACTATAGTAAAGTATTGATTATAAAGTAAAACAATCAAAATACATCAAGGATGCATGTAATTCAGTGCCAAATTTACAATCATGTATCTGAAATGTCACAGTCTTTTTATTCCCCCAGAAGTGGTCTCATGAGAACTCAAAAGTGGGCAGTAACATGCCCAAAGAATAAATTATTTTCATTATGTAGAACATGGAAAGGGACATGATAAAAAATAAAGATTGTTCAGAATTTTTTTATGGAGTTGCAAGTAAGATAACAGAACATAAGGTGATGAGGATATGTCCAAGCAGAATATTTATATTAAATATGTCTTTCTTGATTCCCTTGTTGAAGTGGTCTGTCAGCCACATTTTGTAGAAGAATGGCCCACAATAGATACCAGGATAATTTTTTCGACCACAGCCATATCCATAACTGGTAATTCCCATTACAAAAAATTGTTCATGTTCTGGAATGTAGCACATTAGTGGTCCACCACTATCACCCTATAAAAAACATCCCAAAATGGTGTTAGTTACTTTTAATAGTCTTTATATAATAGTAAAGTTAGAATAAATTAATCATATTAAACATATATTGATATAAATATATATTCTCAATATACTTCTGAGTTATTAAGATAGCAGATTTTCAGTTTTACACTCCATTTCAAACAGGAATTCAGTTGCATTCAGTCTGGCCTGGTATTTAGATGAACCATTTAGATGGTGGATAAACTTACCATCTGCATAGTTTTGAACCAGAATACTATAAATCAAATTGTTTGGATTTTTTAGTACAATTAGGGGAAGTGTAATTTAGGATATGTGCAAATATTATAAATACTTTTTTTAGAATACTTCTATTGCTTAATGAGGTATGGAAAGGTATAACTTTTACATATATAAAGGAGTCTTTTAGGGTGTCCTGGTTTGCTATCTGGAGGAGAGGAGTGAACAAAATGTTGCAGGAAATAGCATTTTTCTAAGTGCTGACATTGGCTGGTGCAGGACATTAGGAATAAATGGTGAATTCTCTCAACAGTATTGCAAATAAATCTCCATGGTAGTTTATACAAGACTGTCAATGTAACAACTGAAACATTATTACTGAGGATATTAATTGTTCAAAACAGGACACTGAGCTAACTGCTACAGTGCCTAAAAGTTAGACTCTAAAATGTTTTCAAAATTTCTCTATATGGTAAGCCTTCAGTGATTATTTTTATGACAGTGAGAATGTTTTCCTTATGAATGAAGTTCAATTAGATTGGATCTTTGCTATTTTATTCAGCCAGATTTTTAAGGAAAAAGATCCAGAAAAGATAAACCCTGGATTTCTAGAACTTGGAATGAGGAGGAGAAGATCAGAGCATGACATACTGCTTAGGAGTGAAGTGCTGGTGGGTTTTGAACTGCTAAATAAGAATAAAGAAAGATTGCAAACAAAACTTAGATAAACTAGACTTCATAAAAAAAATCCAAAAATGGGGCCAGAGATCCAAAATGGAGAGGTAGGTAGACATGTTGCATCTCCCTCCACAACCAGAAACAGTACATCTACCTCAAGACTAGAGACATCCAGAAATTCCAGAACATCAATCTACACAAAAGTCCAACAAACAAAAGACAGAAGGAAGAAATGCTCATCCAGACAGGTGGGAAGGATGGAGCCGGGATACCGAGGGTGCGGTTTGGTGAGCCGATTGCCGTGTGGGTTAGTGGTACAGAGGCACGAGCTGGCGGTGCAGGTGGCAGTGTGGCAGGCGTTGGCTGGTGAAAGAGAAATCACAGTAGGACACCTGTTGAGTGCTCCCAGCACCTGAACCAATAGTGCAATTCACAGTCTCAGCGCCAGGGGAGAAAGTAAAGCCACATTGCTTTTTCTGACTCTGAAAACTGTGGGAGTTGGGGCAGAGGAACAGTCGGTTTCACAGAAGAGTCTGTTTGTTTAGAGGCCCCCACAGTCCTGAAATGTCCACAGACCCACCCACTCCGGGAGCCAAAGACAGGGCAATAACTAGAGAGGAGCCAGTCCCACACAGGAAATGAGAGAAGTGCCTGGAAAAGGGGTAAGTGCTGAGCAAACAGCATTGTTCTCTCTCAGACCCCTCCCCACAATACAGCACTGCAACTCCGTAAAACGGGTTATCTAGCACTGATGAATACCTAAGGCTCTGCCCCTTACAATGTAACAGGTAAAATAGCTCTACCTAAAAAATGGCACAGGGGAGTCTGTCAAGATGCAGAAACTGAGAAATACGACTCAAAAAGGGGACAAATCAAGGTCCCAGTGATCAAACTAAGCAATGAAGAAATAGCCTGAGAGATAAATAGCCAACCTGACAGATGCACAGTTTAAAATGCTAGTACTAAAGATGCTCACAGACTTGACAGATATGCTTGAGTATGGTAAACACGTAAGGGGAAACGTGAAGGCTAGGCCAGTGAAACAAAGGAAAATACGCGCAAAGCAATGGTGAAGGGAAGGAAAATGGGGTTCAAGTCAATGATTTGGAATGTAAGGAAGCTATAAACAGTCAATCAGCACAGAAAGAGGAAACAAGAAAAATAGGAGAAGAGTCTACAGCTATACCACCCTGGATGTACCTGCTCTCATCTAATCTTGGGAAAATACAAGAAGAGGCTTAGGAACCTCTGGGATGACTTAAAGCAAGCCAGCATCTGAATCATAAGGATGTCAGAAGGAGAAGAAGGGCAAGAAATTGAAAAGTTATGTGAAACAATAAAGGAGCCCTGGCTGGTGCAGCTCAGTGGATTCAGCACCGGCCTGTAAACCCAAGCATCATTGGTTCAATTCCCAGTCAGGGCACATACCCAGGTCGCAAGCCAGGTTGCAAGCCAGGTCCCCAACTGGAGGTGGGTTAGGGGCAACCATACAATGATGTTTCTCTTCCTTTCTTCTTTCCTTCCTTCCCTCCTCTGAAAATAATAAAATCTTTAAATAATAATAATAAAGGAAAACTTCCCTAACTTGGCAAAAGAAATAGACATACAAATTCATGAAGCACAGAGAGTACCAAACAAGCTGGATCCAAATTGAACCACACCAAGACACATCATAATTAAAATGCCAAAGGTTAAAGATAAAGAGAGAATCTTAGCAGCAAGAGAGGGGAGTTACCTATGAAGGGGTTCCTATAAGACTATCAGTGAATTTCTCAAAAGAAACTTTGCAGGCAAGAAGAGCCTGGCAAGAAATATTCACAGTAATGAAAAGCAAGGACCTACAGCCAAGATTACTCTATCCAGCAAAGCTGTCATTCAGAATGGAAGGGCAGATAAAGTGCTTCCCAGACAAAGTAAAGCTAAAGGAGTTCACCGTCACCAAGCCCTTATTATATGAAATGTTAAAGGGACTTATTTAAGAACAAGAAGATTAAAACCATGAACATGAAAATGACAAACACAACTATCAAAAACATAACCTAAAAAATAAAAATAAAAACAAAAACAAACCAAGCCAACAACCAGAATAGGACCAGAAACATAGGTATGGGGATCATTGGGAGGGTTATCAACTGGGAGGGGGAAGGGAGTGAAATGGGGAAATAGTGCAGGGATTAGGAAATATAGTTGGTGGGTACAAGATAGGGGAAAGTAAGAATAATAGAGGAAAGGGTGAAATCAGAGAATGACCCATGGACATCAACTAAGGGAGGTGGCACTGTGGGAACAAGTGTCCTGGGTAGAAAGGAGCAAAGGAACAAGAATTTGGGACCACTGTAACAGCATAATCAATAAAATATATGAAAAAGAATTTTTTAAAAATTCTAAACGTCTGTGCTACAAATACATCAGAGAAGTGAAAAGACAGTCCACAGAATGGGAGAAACTTAGAACCATAAGTTATACACAGTGCTTATGACTCAATAATAGAAATATAATTCAATTTTTTAATGGGCAAAGGGTATGAATAGACATTTTTCCAAAGAAGGTATACAAATGGCTAATAAGCACATGCAAAGATGCTCAACATTATTAGTCCATAGAGCAATGCAAATTAGAACCACAGTGAGATAACACTTCACACCAGGATGGCTGTAATAAAAAAAGAGGCAATCAGTGATGACAGGATGTGGAAAAATTGGCACCCTCATACATAACTGGTGAGAATGTAAAGTGGTGCAGCCACTTGGGAAATACAGTTTAGCAGTTCTTCAAAATGTTAAACATCGACTCAGCAATTCCACCTCTAGGTGAAATTTCGAAGAGAAAAACATACCAACACCTAAAAACATAGACACAAATATTTATAGTAACATTCATAATAGCCAAAAAGTGGAAATAGCTCAAATGTTCATCAACCAATGGGTAAATAAAATGTGGCCTATTCATACAATGGTATATTATTTGGCAATTAAATGAATGAAGTATTGATACTTGTCACAATGTGTATGAGCCTTGAAAATATTACGCTAAGAGAAAGAAGTCAGTCACAAAAGACCACATATGGAGTTAATACCATTCATATGAAATTTCCAGAATAGGCATGTCTATAAAGATTAGTGGTTGCCTAAGACTGGGGGGTAGGTGGGAGGAGAATGGGGAGTGATTATAATGGGTGGAGGTTTCTTTCAGAGGTGACAAAAGTGTTTAAAAATTAGAATATGGTGATGGTTGTACTACTCTGTAAATATACTAAAAACTCATTGAATTGTACATTTTAAATGGGCGAATATAAATTATGTCTCAAAGGTGGTAGTGAAAAGAAAGATTCAAGGCAAATTAGGAAAGCAAGAGGATTTGGATTGTTAGTATAGTTTAAAATGAGAAGAAATAATTTAGTACTTTTAGATTTGATAATTATGACTGTAGCAGAAAGTGACCACAGGCCTTGTTCAAGTTCCTTCTGGCTTCAGGCACTATTTGGTCTTACCCTGCAAGTATCAAAAACTCCCTCTTCATCACCTGCACAAAACGAAGTTAAAGGAACTACAGCCCCATAACTCATCTCAGAAATACAAGCATTTCGAGAAATAAAATGTACTTGCGCTTCCTGTAACATATTTGTAGCGGCACCTGTTAACAAAAAGATACAGTGAATTACTTGGGAGAGCAGGTATTTTGACAGTTACATATTAAATGGTCATGTTGAATGGGTTCTCTTTCCAAAGAGACGATTCGATAATCATGTAAAATTGCACCCATGTACGCCTAAGAAGATTATGGAAGAATACTCATCAAAATGTTGATAGCAGTTATCTCTAGAGAGTAGGAATTTCAGGTTATTTATGCTGTCTTTGTACTCTTGAAGGTCTCACAATAGGACCTATCAATTTTACAAAATAAAGCTATTGTCAAGGACTAAAGAGGTAAAGTCTGAGGTCAATCTTTCTTATGTTGTAAGTGAATAATTTTAATTTTATAATTATAAGTCTAAAAGGATGGTACACAGAAGAATAAAACACATTTTAATCTGCGTACTCCTCCAAGTTTTCTGCTAATTTCTGAACATAAAGTGGTTCTTTGCTACAGGAAAAAAAAGTAGGAAAATATAAGGTAACACTTCAGGAATCATTAAAAGACATTTCATGGTAAGATTGATCCATAGAAAAGCTGCTGTAACAGCAGCATCCGATCCTATCAGCCTGTCTCAGAGTTGCAGTTGTCACATGCAACAGCTGAATGTTTTGGGTAGCCTGCATACTTTTCCAGCTTTTCTAGTAACAGACATTGTCCCTTGACTGCAGGTGGTCAGAGGACCCAACTGTTTTATTCACAGAATTCCATTCTCTTGGTGACACTGATTGGTATAGACATGACTACATTTTGTGTTAAGTGTAACAAGTTGGAATAATTACCCAGCATTTTTTAAAATTGGGGCTGCCAGAGAAGAACATTTCACCCTAATTCCAGCCTTTTGAGGACAGGCAGCCTAAGAAAATAAAATCAACATACAGTGAGATGAGGAATAGGAAATAGAAATAAAATGTATGCCAATGACATTCAGATTCATGGATTGAGGCTTCCTAGAGGCCAACCTCCTTTCTGCCATTTATTTAAAAATAATGAAGAGATACTGGCTGCATATAAAAGAATATATGAAACATTTAAGTTATAAAATTTAATAATGAAATGAACACCTGGGAATCTACCACCCAATTTATGAACCTGAACAATACTAATGTCAGTGTGGTATTGGTACAGTGATATTCAAAAACCCAGAAATTTTCTAAGTGCATAGAAGAGGGAGACCAAAACACATGTCTGCATTTTTTATTCTGTTCCCCTAGTCACTTAGAATTTTCTAGCACAGATAAAACACTAATTATTATAACTTTAAAATAAACTGATTTCTGGATGGCAAGTCCTCCAACATATTTTTTCTTCCATAGGATGGTCTTAGTTATTCCTGCATCTTTTTTAAAGTATATTTTATTGATTATGCTATTACAATTGTCCCAAGTTTCCCCCTTTGCCTCCTCTGCCCAGTACTCCCCTTCCCTCCAGCAGTCCCACCCCGCCTAATTCATGTCCATGGGTCATGTATGTAAGTTCTTTGGCTTCACCCTTTCCTATACAATTCTTAACATCCCCCTGTTTTGTTCCTACCAATTATGCCTCTTAATCCCTGCATTATTTTCCCATCCTCCCCCTGCCCCCTACCAGCTGATAACCCTCCAAATGATCTCCATACCTATGATTCTGTTCCTGTTCTGGTTGTTTGCTTAGTTTTTTTCTTTTTCTTTTTAATTCAGTTGTTGACAGTTGTGAATTTGTTGCCTTTTTAATGATCATGGATTTTATCTTCTTTTTCTTAAATACATCACTTTTTAACACTTCATGTAACAATGATCATTCACATTCATCATCATGGGATGATGAATTCCTTTAGCTTTACCTTGTCTGGGAAGCACTTTATCTGCTCTTCCATTCTGAATGATAGCTTTGCTGGACGGAGTAATCTAGGTTGTAGGGCCTTGCTTTTCATCACTTTGAACACTTCTTGCCAGTCCCTTCTTGTCTGCAAAGTTTCTTTTGAGAAATTCACTGATAGCCTTATGGGAACTCCTTTGTAGATAACTCCCTGCTTTTCTCTTATTGCTTTTAAGATTCTCTATCTTTTTAAAAAGATGTGTTAATTTATTTTTAGAGAGAGGGGAAGGGAGGGAGAAAGAGAGGGAGAGAAACATCAATGTGTGGTTGCCTCTCATGTGCCCACAGCTGGAGGCCTGGCCACAACCCAGCCATGTGCTCTGACTGGGAATCAAACTGGTGACCCTTTGATTTGCAGCCCGGCACTCAATCCACTGAGCCACACCAGCCAGTGCTAAAATTTTCTCTATCTTTAACCTTTAGCATTTTAATTATGATGTGTTTTGAGACCCTTCGTGCTTCCTATACTTCTGTGTCTTATTTCTTTCATCAAATTAGGGAAGTTTTCTTTCATTATTTTTTTTTCAAGTAAGCTTTTAATTTCTTGATTTTCTTCTTCTTCTAGCTCCCCATGATTTGGATATTGGCACATTTGGAGATGTCCCAGAGGTTCCTAAGTCTACCCTTGTTTTTTTGAATTGTTTTTTTCTTTTTGTTCTGGTTGAATGTTTATTTCTTCCTTATGTTCCACATTATTGGTTTGAATGCTGGCTGTCTTCCCTTCTCTGATAGTTTCCTGTGGATTTTTTAAAATTTCACTTAGTGTAACCTTCATTTCTTCTTTTATTGTTTTACTGTACTCAAGGAGTTCTACAGGCATCCTGATCACCAGTGTTTTGAATCCTGCATATTATAGGTTGACTCTCTGTTTCATTCAGTTCTTTTTTGTCGGTTTTGTTCTGTTCTTTCATTTGGGCCTTAATACTTTGTCTCCTCATTTTGGCAGCCTTCCTGTGTTTGCTTCTGTGTATTAGGGAGAGCTTCTTTTACTCCCTAAGTAGTGTGGCCTATGTAGAAAACGCACCTGGCTGGAATCTGTCTTCTTAAATACTTGGTGGTTGGGCTTCCATACAGTTTGATTTTTCTGATGGTTCTGGGTATTATTTATTATTATTTTTGAGATCTGATTGTCATTCTTTCTATGGTTGTGTAAGGAGGCAAAGCATGTCTACCTATGGCTCCATCTTGAACGGAAGTCTCCTGTGTCTTTTAGAATGAACTTTTTAATTGTCTTAAAACTCCTATTAGGGTTTATCAATAAAAGCCTGGGGCTTTTAGTTTTATTTTTTCAATTTTGCAGATAGAATTGGCTTGGTTTTCTTATTCAAGTATACCATTCCATTTACTTATTCTTTAATGTCTTTTAAAAATGTTTTCAGTCTTCTTTTATAAAAGACCCGTAATCTTTTGTTATATATTTTTAGCTACCTGATCATTTTGGTAGTATTGTAAATGTTAATGTCTGTTAACTTTTCTAACATTATATAATGAAAATTTTCAAACATAAAGAAAAGATAAAATATTTCTCGGCCAACAGTCATATGCTTACCTGTTAAATACTTTAATCTGTAGTTGTTTTTGCAACTTTTTACTTGGATACTGTCATTTCAAAATTACAGAAAAGTAGCAGCCCTGGCTGCTGTGGCTCAGTGGATTGAGCCCTGGTCTGCGAACCCAAGTGTCGGCTGGTTCAATTCCCAATCAGGGCACATCCAGGTTGCAAGCCAGGTCTCCAGCCAGGCCCATAGCTGGAGGCAGGTGAAAGGCAACCATACATTGATGTTTCTCTCCCTTTCCTCTCCCTCCCTTCCCCTCTCTCTAAAAATAATGAATTAAAAAAAAAATAAAAAATTTGTAGAAAAGTAGCAAGAATAGCACAAAGAACTGTCAAATACCCTTTACTGAGATTCACCATTTGTTTGATTTTTGTCAGACTTGCACTATTATTTGTACTGTGTTTATAATGTTTTCTGAATCATCTGAGAGTGAATGGCAGACGTTTTCCTATACCTTTAAATATACTTTAATATGCATTTGGCAAGAAAAAGGACATTCTCTTATTAACCATAGTACATTTATCAAGATCAGGAAATTTAACACTGGGACCATACCATTATTCAATTGACTTTAAATATTTTGGATTTTCCAACTATTTTTCTGTTATTTATTTATAGTTTACTTCCAATAACTAACCCTTTTTAAAATTTGTTTATTTTGGACATTTATTATATGAATAAACTCATATAATATGTGGGCTTTGTGTCTAGCTTATTTCACTTAGCATAATGTTTTGGCATGTATCAGTACTTCCATTTCTTTTTATGGCTGATAATATTCCACTGTATGATTATACCACAGTTTATTCATCAGTTGATGGACATTTAGATGTTTTCTTTTTTTTTTTTGCTCCTATGAATAAAACTGCTGTAAACAGCTGAGTATAGGTTTTATGTGAACATATGTTTTCATTTCTCTTGGATATATTCCTAAGAAATTATTGAGTCATATGATAACTGTGTATTTATTTAATTGTTTACATTTTGCTCCAGTGGATGAAAGGGAAACTTTACCGAGGCCCCAGGGTCATGGGGCTCAGGAGGAAGGCCTCCTGCAGGCCAGAGTAGGTGGGTGGACTTCATTTACCCTTCTTCTTGGGTGGGGGGCAGGTTGTTACGGTGGCCGCACTTTTTGCAGCAGTTGACAGCACAGGGGTGCATGTGGGTGTAATACTTGCAGCAGATCATCTTGTCACAGTTGTACTTCTGGGTGAGTTGGTGGAGGGAGGGCTCGATGGTGCCATACATAGGAAGCGGCGCCAAGGGCAGGGTGGACTCTTTCCAGATCTTGTAGTCTGGGAGAGTGCAGCCATCCTCCAGTTGTTCGTCAGCAAAAATCGGACCTTGCTGGTCAGGTTGGATGCCCTCCTTGTCTTGGATTTTAGCTTTGACATGCTCAGTAGTGTCACTGGGCTCAACCTCAAGGTGCTGGTCTTGCCAGTCAGGTCTCTGCGTCTCTGCATCCATTGGGGAGGTCCGGCTTCCTTCTCAGTTACGCCCAAACATATCAGACCACACCTTTTGCCTTTGCTTTAACCTGTTGTATCTGCTCCAGCACCTCGTTGAGAAGAAAGAGTTATACGTTTAAATTTTTGAGTAATTGCCAAACCATATATCAAAGCAGCTGTACCGTTCCACATTCCCAGCAGGAATGTATGAGAGTTCCAGTTTATTCACATCCTGTCAACACTTGTTGCTGTCTAAATTTTTTATTATAGCCATTGTTGTGGGTGTGACTTCTGTTAACTTCTTAAAAAATATACTTTTTTATTTTTAGAGGGAGAAAGAGAGAGAGAGGAACATCAGTGTGAGCAACATCCATCAGTTGCCTCTTGTATGTGCCCTGACCTGGACTGAACCCAAAACCCAGGCACGTTACCTGACTGAAATTCAAACTGGTGACCTTTTGATTTGCGATATGAAGCCCAACTAACTGAGCCACACCAGTCAGGGTTGTTAACATTTTTAAAAAAGATTTTACTTATTTTCAAAAAGAAGGGAAAAGAGGAAGAAAAGAAGAGAAACATTGATGTACAAAGAGAAACATTGATTGGTTGCCTCTTGCACATCCCCAACCAGGAACCTGGTCCACAGTTTAGGCATGTGCCCTGACCAGGAATTGAACTGGCAACCTTTTGGTTCACAGGGCAGCATTCAATTCACTGAGCCACACCAGCCAGGGCAGGGCTGTTAACTTTTACAATAAAAATTTCTAACCATTAATTGTGTATAGAAATGAAATGTTATATTGGTTTTATATTTGACCACCGTACTATACTCTCTTAATTCCATTGTATTATAGATTTTAAATCTGTGAGTAATGGATTTTGAAAATTACGTATTTTTTTTTTCCTGATTTCAGAGAGAGGGAGGGAAGGAGGGAGGGATACAGCAGGAGAGAGAGAGAGTGAGAGAGGTTATTTATCCACTTACTTAGCCATTCATTGGTTGATTATTGTATGAGCCCAGATTGGAGGTCAAACTCACAACCCTGGCATGTTGGAACAACACTCTAAGCAGCTGGGCTATCTGGCCAGAGCCTATTGCCTTTCTAAGTCCTATATCCTTTGCATCTTTTTCTAGTGTTACTGCACTTGCTAGAACCTCTGCTACAATATAGAATTAAAGTGGAGATGGTGGGGAAAATCATTCCAGATTTTAAAGGAAATGTTTTTCTCTTATATGATATTTGCTGCAGTTTGGCGGTATTCAATAGATAATCTTAATCAGATTAAGGAAGTTCCCTTCTATATGTAAGTTGTTACGAGTTTTTTGTTTTTTTAAATTTTATTGTTGTTGTATTACATCCATCCCCTTTTTGCTCCCCTCTGTCCCCCTCCCCACCCACCCATTCCCCCCAAAGTGTTATGAGTTTTTAATAGTGCTGTTTCTACCCCTGTTGAGATAGTAATTTTTTCTTAATCCTTAAATTGATTAATATGGTGAATTAAGGGATGTCTAATCTTAAACCACCCTTGATCTCCTTAGAAAATTCATCTTGGTTATGCCAAATTCTATTCTTGATAGATTCAGTGTGCTAATAATTTGTTTAGAATGTGTCTGCATTTATGATATTGGCTTTTCTTATACTATACTTACCTGACTTGGTCATCATATATGATAATTATTATGATGATTATTATTATCCTTATATATCCTTATACATAGAGTTGGGGTATGTTCCCTCTTTTTGGTTTCTTTTTTTTTTTTTTTTTAATAAAGATTTTTATTTCATTATTTTTAGAAAGAGGGGAAAGGAGAGAGGCAGAGAGGGAGAGAGACATCAATGTATGGTTGCCTTTCACCTGCCTCCAGCCACAGACCTGACTGGAGACCTGGTTTGCAACCTGGTTATGTGCCCTGGCTGGGGAATCGAACCTGCAACCTTTGGGTTCGCAGGCCAGTGCCTTATCCACTGTGCTACCAGCCAGGGCTCTTTGGTTTCTGTGGAAATATTTATATAAGATCTATTTGTCTCTGGTAATTATGGTAATTCTTCTGAGTTCTGATGTTTTTAATCAGTCAATTACTGATTCATTTCCTTTTGTCTTTTTAAAAATGTTTTTATTTAAAAAATTTAAATTACAGTTTACATTCAGTATTATTTTTTTATTCATTGCAGTTGTGTAGCATAGTGGTTAGCCAATCATACACTTGACAAAATGTTCACCCTGTTATTTCTGGTATCCAATGGGCACTGTACATAGTTATTATATTATTGACTATATTTCCTATGCTGTAGTTTACATCCCTGTGATTGTTTTGTAACTTGCAATCTACACTTCTTAATCCCTTCACTGTTTTCACCCAGTCCTTCAACCCCCCACCCCTCTTAAAACCATCAATCTGTTCTCTATATCTATGAGTGTTTCTGTTGTTTGTTCATTTATATTGTTCTTTAAATTCCACATATAAGTGAAATCATGTGGCATTTGTTTTTCTCTGACTTATTTTAATTAGCATAACAACCTTTAGGTCCGTTCATGTGCACTTGGATTGCTCCCATAGTTTGGTTATTATAAATAACACCACAATGAATATAGAGGTGCATATATTTTAATAAGTGTTTTGGGTTCCTTCAGATATATATATCTTTATATATATAATCAGAAGTGGAATTGCTGGATCATAAGGCAGTTCCACTTTTAATTTTTTGAGGAACCTCCATACTGTTTTTCACAGTGGCTGTATCAATCTGCAACCCCACCAATAGTGCATGGGGGTTCCCTTTTCTCCACACCCTTGCTGACACTTGTTTGTTGATCTATTGATGATAGCCACTTGGACAAGTTTGAGGTGATACCTCATTGTGATTTTAATTTGCATTTCTCTGATGATTAGTGATGTTGAGCATATTTTCATATGTCTATTGGCCACCTGTACATCCTCTTTGCAGAAGTATCTATTCAGATTCTCTGCCCATTTTTATTTTATTTTATTTTTAAAAAGATTTTATTTGTTATTTTTAGAGAGAGGGGAAGGGAGAGAGGCAGAGAGGGAAAGAGACATCAATGTATGATTGCCTCTCACCTGCCTCCAGCTACAGAGCTGGCTGGAGACCTGGTTTGCAACCTGGTTATGTGCTCTGGCTGGGAATTGAACCACCAACCTTTGGGTTCGCAGGTCAGTACCTTATCTACTGTGCCACCAGCCAGGGCCTTTGCCCATTTTAAAATCAGATTGTTTGCTTTCTGGTGTTAAGTTGTATGAGTTCCTTATATGTTTTGGAAATAAACCCCTTATAGGATGTATCATTGGTAAATATTCTCTCCCATTCAGTGGGTTGAGTTTTCATTTCGTTGATTGTTTTCTTTACTATGTAAAAACTTTTTAGTTTGATGTAGTCCCATTTGTTTATTTTTCTTTTGTTTCCCTTGCCTAAGGCACATTTTTAAAAAAGGACAAAGAGCAATGTTAGTGTGTATTGCCTGTTTTCTTTTAGGAGTTTTAGGGTTTCCAGTCTTACACTTAAGTGTTTAACTCCTTTTTTAAAAAAATATTTTATTTTGGACTTATGTCCAAGATGGAGGAGTAGACACACCTCATCTCTCTCCACCACTAAGAAGGAATACATCTACATCAAAACTAGAGACAACCAGAAATTCCAGAAAACTGAGCTGCAGGGAAGCCCAACAAACAAAGATGTAAAGAAGGAATACTCACCCAGACTAGTAAGAGGGGTAGAGCTGAGACAGAGAGGTTGCAGTTTGGTAGCACAGTGGCTGTGGTGTGGTGGCGGCTGTGGCAGACTGGCAGAAAGCACAGTCACACATTAAAAAAAGGTAAGGACACCTGGGGAGTGCTCTGGGTACCAGACCAGACAGCATAGCTCACAGTGCCAACACTGGGGCATGTGGGAGGTAAGAAAACCTCATTGCTTCTGGCTGTGAAAACCGGTGAGGGTTGGGGCAGATGAAGAAACTGGTCACTCAGCAGAGTCCATTTGTTTAGAGGGCCCCACCATCTTTGAACATCTGCAGACCCACCCACTCTGGGAACCAAGGCCAAGGCAATAGCTAGAGAGGTGCCAGTCCCATCATCTGGGAAGCAGGTGAAGTGCCTGGAAAAGGGACAAGTGCTAAGCAAGCAGTGTTGTTCTTCACAAATGCCTCCCCCACATATAGCACCACAACACGGTGAAACAGGTCACCCTGCACTGAGGAATACCTAAGGCTCCTGCCCCTACAACATAACAGCATGTTTGCTCTACCAATGACACAGAAACAAACACAGGGAAGCCTGTCAAGTTGAGGACACAGAGAAATATGGCCCCCAAAAACAAACAGACCAAAGTTCTAGGGGGAAAAATAAGTGATGAGAAGATACCCAACCTAACAGACATGAAGATAGCCAGACTAACAGATGCAGAGTTCAAAACGCTGGTGATAGAGATGCTCACAGACTTGACAGACATGCTTGAGTACAGCAAACGCAGTAGGGAAGAAGTGAAGGCTATGCTAAGTGAAACGAAGGAAAAATACACATGAAAATAATGGTGAAGGGAAGGGAACTGGGGTTCAAATCAATGATTTGGAATATAAGGAAGAAATAAACAGTCAACCAGTATAGAATGAGGAAACAAGAATTTTTAAAAATGAGAAGAGGCTTAGGAACCTCTGGGATGATTTTAAATGTGCCAACATCTGACTCACAGGGGTGCCAGAAGGAAAAGAGGGAGAGCAAGAAATGGAAAACTTATATTGAAAAGTAATGAAGGAAAACTTCCCAAATTTGGTGAAGGAAATAGACATACAAGTCCAGGAAGCACAGAGAGTCCCAAACAAGCTAGACCCAAAAAACGGACCACCAAGACACATCAAAATTAAAATGCCAAAGGTTAAAGAAAAAGAAAATCTTAAAAGCAGCAAGAGAAAAGAAGAGAGTTACCTGCAAAGGGGTAGAAAAAACAAAACACCCGGGCAGAGCAGCAAAAATAATAATAATAATAATTTTTAAAAATGAGTAGAGCTTAAGAAACATTTGGACAACATGAAGCATAACAACATCCACATCGTAGGCCTGTAAGACTAGCAGCTGATTTCTCAAAAAAAACTTTGTAGGCAAGAAGGGACTGGCAAAAAGTATTCAAAGTGATGAAAAGTGAGGACTTACAACCAAGATTAGAATGGAAAGGCAGGTAAAGTCTGCTTCCCAGACAAGGTAAAGCTAATAGAGTTCATCACCAAAGCATTATTAAGTATGAAATGTTAAAAGGACTTATTTAACAGCAACAACAACAAAAAGTAAGATCAAAACTATGAAATTAAAATGACAACAAACTCACAATTATCAACAACAAAATTTTAAAGATAAAAACAAATTAGAAAACAACTAAAATAGGACCAGAATCATAGGTATGAGGATCATTTGGAGGGTTATCAACTGGGAGGAAGAAGGAGGAGAAATGGGGAAAAGGTGCAGGGATTAAGAAGCATAATTGGTAGATACAGAATAGGGGAATGTTAAGAACAGTATAGGAAAGGGTGAAGCCAAAGAACTTATATGCACAACCCATGGACATGAACTAAGGGTGGGGGTGGGATTCTTGGGGGAAGGGGTGTACTGGACAGAGGGAAACAAAGGGAAAAAATTGGGACCACTATAACAGCATAATCAATAATGTATAATTAAGGAAAAATAGGTCTAAGATCCTGCCTTTGGAGCATATCCATAATTGAATGAACCATTTTTTTTTTTCTGAGAGTCAGAAATTAAGGTCTATGACTATTATTCCTACACCAACACCACAATTTTCAGCAGCTGAAACGAAATTATCTTTCTTGTTTTCTTCTGTTATTAGCCTATTTTCTCCTTCAAAAACAACTGCTGAACTTAATTTTTTATGGGGGTTGGCATTCAGAAATATAAATTCCTTCCCTTTCAAGATATGTTTGTTTTCTTCCTTCTTTCCTTACTTCCTTTCTTTCTTTTTAAAAGAGTTTTATTCATTATTTTCAGTGAGAAGGGCAGGGAGGAGAAAAGAAAGGGAGAGAAGCATCAATGTATGGTTGCCCTTCACCTGCCTCCCACTGGGGACCTGAACGAACCAGTGACCTTTGTGTTTGCAGGCTGGTGCCTATCCACTGAGCCAAGCCACACCAGACAGGGCAAGATCTGTTTTCTTTCTTGTTGTCCTAACAAATTGGTATTTTTACTTGCAGAAGCTGGTTCATCAGTAGTTGGGTAAAAATTTAATTTATAGAAGCTCTTTCTTGGATAGAAGTGCTTTAAGAAATTCAGTAAAATATTCCAGCTTTACAACTGGACAGCCACAAATGAGAGCATGTATTGTTTTAATGGTAACTTTAACTGATATCATGACAAGGTGAGTGCATTCTTCTGTCCAAATGTTTACAGTTAAGTCCTCCAAGTTGCAGTAGGGCTTGATTTAAAGCAGTTTTCCTAGAGACATCTAAACAAGAACTGCGTGTAACCAAGGGCTCATACTCTACCCTGAATTTACTTTCAAGCATTCCAAAGTAACCCTATTGCATCTGCAAAGTTTGGGAAAGGCCATTCTTCATTTTCCTCATTAACAAAGTTACCATACTTAGAACTATCTTTTGTTGTCACTATATGGGTTTTATCTATTTTACCTGTTTAAAGTTGACAGTTGACACATCATGATTTCAACTGATCATTTGCGATGAGAATGGCAGTTTTTCCTTCCAACAACATATTCAACACCCGTCAAAAGTTTGTATGATTCTTGGCTGGGCTGCATTGGGTAGCCGCTTCCACATGGGTCCTCAGTGTAAGGGGAGAGACCAGCAGTGTGCAACCACAGCTGAGAGATGAGCACAGCCGCGGTGCCCTGGGGCCCTCGGACTCCTAGATGTCTGCACTCCCAATGGTAACCTTGTTAAACCCCAGTTCATTCATCCATGTTATAGTATTTCTCATAGCATTGTTAGAGGTGTTAAATGAGAAGTGCGTTAGAATGCTTTTCCTGAATAAATAGTAGTTGCTCCTATCATTGTTGTTTGAATTATTAAAGACTAAATGAGTGCCACTGGTCATTCGGCTAGTACACGGCAGGGCTGAGATTCAGACTTAGGCTTGTGATTCTAAATCCAATGCTATCCTATACTATGTTGTTCTCCTTATCTTTGTTAGAAAGTACAATGCTCAATCCTTCATGCACTTATTATCTCAATCCTATTTAAATAATTCACAAATATTGAAATGGCTAGTTTCTGTGGAGAATCAAAAAAAATCTCAGTGCTTTATCTCCTACACAGCTAACTAGACTTTCATTACCTCAAGAGCAGTTTGTACATAGTGTATGTAGTACTTAAATATTCAGGCTTTAGAATAAAAAAGACCTAAAAAAAAAAGACCTAGATTTGAGTCCCAGCTTCTCAACCTCTAAGATCCATAGTCCCTGATCTGTTAAAAGGGAATAATAATATTAACTCCCTAATAAGAATATTGGGAGGATAAGATACGATAAATTTATTTATTGTTGACACTATTACAGATGTCCCCCATTTTCTCCACTTTTATCTCCCTCCATCCAGGTTCTCCTGCCTTCATCACCTTATTGTCTATGTCTGTGGGCTATGCATTATGTTGTTTGGCTAATCTCTGTTTAGAGCAGGGCTTGAAATATGGTTACTGCTCCCTACCAAATGATAGTTGTTGTTATTACCAAAGTTAGAGACTGTTTTCTACATTTTAAAAATTTCTCCCATTAGTTCAGCCAATCAACAATTTGTGCCCTGCTGTGCACTAAACAAAATACATGGCAATCAACCAGTTGATACTAAACATTGTATTAAATTAAAAAGGACATTAAGCTGATTCCTTATAGCCAGAAGCTTATTATTTAAGGTAAGTAATTGTCACGTAGCAGCCATATAATCTATGAGTCTCAAAAATGACAGAAACACTTAGGTCTATCATTTTCTAAGAATGTAGAAAAGTTCAAGTATCTTGGCATATATAACCATGGAAAGTCTTTATTTCTTCTCTGGAAGATAATATTCTCTCTCCCACAAAGAAGAAAAACATACAAACAAGATCAACAGAATAGAGAAAGAGAGCCCAGAAAAACCTTTTTAGTCAATTAATATTTGACAAAGGAGGCAAAAACATTCCATGGGGTAAAGAAAATCTATTCAGTAAGTGATGTGAGGAAAATCTGATGGGTATGTACCAAAAAATTAAACTAGACCACCTTCTTATATATAAAAATAAACTCAAAATGGATTAAATACTTAAATGTTAGAATTTTTGAAACCCTAAAAATCTTAGAAGATGACATAGGTAGGCAGTAAGATAGCAACATTTTTTCTGATACATTGCTTTCGGCAAAGAAAACAAAAGAAAAAAACAAATGAACTACATCAGACTAAAAAGTTTTTGCACAGCAAAGGAAACCATCAACAAAATGTAAAGACAACATTTTAAACAGGAGAACATATTCACCAATACATCTGATAAGAGCTTAGGTATTAAAATTTATAAAGAACTTACAAAACTCAATACCAAAAATCAAACAATTCAATTAAGAAATGGGCAAAAGACCTGACTGAATAGACCCTTCTCCAAAGAAGACATACAGGTGGCCAATAGGTATATGAAAGGATGCTCATCATCACTAATCATCAGAGAAATGCAAGTTAAAACCACAATGAGATGTTAAGTCACACCTGGCTATCATTGATAAATCAACAAACAACAGGTGCTGGTGAGGATGTGGAAAAAAGGGAACCCTCATGCACTGTTGGTAGGAATGCATACTGGTACAGACATTATGGAATGTAGTATGGAGTTACCTCAAAAAACTAAAAAGGAACTGCTTTCTGACTCAGCAGTTCCACTTCTAGGAATATATCCAAAGAACCTGAAAACACCAATTTGAAAGAATATGTGCACCCCTTTCTTCATTGGAGTATTACTTGCAATAGCCAAGAATTGGAAACAGCTCAAACGCACATCAGTAGATAACTGGGGATGGGGTGTAGGGGAATCTGTGGTACATTTATACAATGAAGTACTACTCAGCTGCAAAAAAAAAAAAAAAAAAGGAAACCTTACCTTTTGCAGCATCATGGATGGACCTGGGAGTATCATGCTAAGAGAAATTAGCCAGCCAGAGAAAGACATATACCATATGATTTCACTTATATGTGGAATCTAATGAAAAGATCAACTAACAAACAAAGTGGGGACAGTCATGGATACAAAACAAAGACTGACAGTGTCAGAGAGGAGGGGGTTGAGGTCTGTGTGAGAACAGTGAAGGGATTAAGCAAAGAAAAAAATAAGACTCATGGACACAACAGTAGTGTGGTGGTTGCTAGAGGAATGGAAGGTGGAGGAAGGTAGAAGAGGGTAAAGGGGATAAATGGTGATGGGAGGAGACTTGACTTGGGGTGGTGAACACACAATAGAATATAAGGACAATGTATTGTAAAACTGTATACCTGAAACCTACATAATTTAATTAACCAGTGTCACCTTAATATGTTCAATTTCTTTAAAAAGTAAAAAAGAAAAAAAAGACATATTTTCACTGGTTTGTAAAGACCTACTATGGTCCAAACTCACAATACACAGAGATAAAGAAATGTACAAAAGGATTCACCCTCTCTACTAACCAGAAAAAATTAATTTTATCAATAAAATTCAGACTATAATTACCTTCTTCTTTTGTTCTTCCCCAGCCACTTATAAAACACTTTGTGTTTCGATCCAGTTTTTGGAAAACATCAAAAGGTAGACAGATAGGCTGAATATAGTTGTTATACACCACTGCTTTTTTCAAATGAAAAAGTGCAATATCATTTACATAAGTTTCCGCATTGAAGTCTGGATGGATGATGATTGCAGTAACTTTTATAACCTTGGTGTGTGGATGATGCCCAGTTATATCATTAGTTCCAAGCACAGCTCTCCATATTAAAGGATCTCTGAAACAAAGTAAATGTTCTTATTATAAATAGGTTTATTTAAGTAAATATTCTTAATCTTCCACTACTCTTTGTTTTTTTCATGTTAATAGCAAAAATATTTGATCCTACTTTTACATGACAAAATATCACATCAAATAAAAACCTAAATATCAAGACGTAGAGAAGGAGAAAAAGATCTGGAACAGAAAGTCCAAAAACAGAATCAGAGAATATATGTGATTAAGGCAGCACTTCTTACCAGTACAGAGCAGGAGTTACTCAGTAAATGATATTGGGATAACTAGCAAATTAGTTTGAAAAGTTAGGTAAATCTTTGAAAAACACAAAACACTAACAAACTCAAAGTGGATTAAATATTAAGCATACAAATATTTTAGATAAAAGTTCCTCTCTTTTAGAGGTACATGAAGTGGTATGTCTGAAATTTGCTTCAAAATAGTTAGAGTGGGTAGTTCCTGAGGATAAAGATGAGACATCAGGCGTGAGCTGATCACTTGAAAGTGGGTAACCAGTGTATGGGAGCTCACTAAACTAATCCTTCTGGTGGGTAAAGTTCTGAAGTTTTATAATGAAATATTTGGATAGTAAGTTAATGTGACAATTATAAAAATTCAGAAAGAAAATATAGGTGCATGCATAACATTGACATGAAAAAGGACTTTATAAGACATGATACTAAAGATAAAAACAAGCAACTAATGGGAGCCCTGGCCAGGTAGCTCAGTTGGTTAGAGTGTTGTACCAGTTTGCCAAGGTTGTAGGTTTGATCTCTGGCCAAGGCACAAGTATTAACCGATGAATGCACAAATCAGCCAAGCGACAAATTCTCATTCTCTCCCTTTTCCCCCTCTTTCCCTCCCCCAACCTTTCTCTCTCTCTAAACTCAAAATATACATAATGGATCTTAACAGTCTTAAAAAAAAACAAGCAAAAACAAAAACAAAGATATTCTGTAGGTCAAAAATCAACAATTAAAACCCAAGCATTTTATAGTTGTTACACCTGTAATTGGACTGTAAATGGGAAGGAGGACTTTCACTTTTCACATGGTTGTTTATAAATGATGACATTGTTTTCATCCTTCAAATTAGCAAAGTTTGCATGTGTGTGTGTGTGTGTGCACATGAGTGTGCATGTTTGATGATAATGCTCAGTACAGACAGTGTCAGAGGACCAAAGTTAAGCTATTCATTGGGAAAATATAAATAAATGAGTTTTTTGGTAGTGTGTCAATAGCCTACAGAAATTGCATTGTATTTGACCTTGCTTTAAGCTACTTTGAAATAATGTTTCTTTTTGAGATTCCAAACTTAATTTATATTACTTACTCTAATTTACATTCAGACCATAACATTAAAAAAAAAGTTGTATACATTGAAAACTACCAAATATTGATGAAATTAAAGACTACATAAATAAATAAATATAAAATACTATATTCATGGATCTAAAGACTTATTGTTAGGATGACAGTACTACCCAAAGTAATACAGATTCAGTGTAATCCCTATTAAAAATCCCAATGAGCCCTGGCTGGTGGCACAGTGGATAAGGTGCTGGCCTGAGAAGGTCACTCATTCAATTCCCCAGCCAGGGCATATAACCAGGGTGTAAGCCAGGTCTCCAGCCAGGTCCTTAGCTGGAGGCAGGTGAAAGGCAACCGTACATTAATGTCTTTCTCTCTCTCTCTCTGCCTCTCTCCCTTCCCTTCTCTCTAAAAATAATAAATAAAATCTTTTTAAAAAATCCCAATGATGTTTTTCTCAGAACTAGAAAAACCTATCCTAAAATTTATATGGAATATCAAGAGACCCTCAAGTAGCCAAAATAATCTTGAAAACGAAGAATGAAGTTGGAGGACACACACATCCTGATTTCAAAACTTAACTGCAAAGCTACAGTACTCTAAACACTGTGGTGCTGACATAAGACAGGTATCCCAGAAATACACCCTTGCATATGTGCTCAATTGATTTTCAACCAGAATGTCAAGACAATGCAGTGGAGGAATGGACAGGCTTTCCGGTAAACTGTGCAGAGAAAATTGGATATCTACATGCAAAGGAATGAAGTTGGACCCTTACCTTACACCATATGCAAAAAATTAACTCAAAATAATGGCCTAAATATGAGTAAAATGATTAAAACTCCTAGAATAAAACACAGGAGAAAACCTTCATGATGTTGGATTTGGCAGTAATTTCTTGGAAATGAAACTGAAAAGCACAGGAACAAAAGAAAGATAAATTTGACTTCATCAAAATTAAAAACGTCTAAAGGAAATAAACAAAACTGGAACATACTTAAAGATACAGGAAACAAACTGGTGGTTACCAGAGTGAGGAGGGATTGGGGAGTGCAGGCAAAATAGGTGAAGGGAATTGAGAGGTATAAGCTTTGGCCTGGCCAGTGTGGCTCAGTTGGCTGGAGCATCATCCAGTCACCAAAGGTCATGGGTTCAATTCCCAGTCAGGGCATGTACGTAGGTTGTGGTTCAATCTCTGGGCCTGGTGTGCACAGGAGGCAACCAATCACTGCTTCTTTCTTGCATTGATGTTTTGCTTTTTCCCTTTTTATCTCTTTGTAAAAGCAATGAAAAAGTGTCCTCAGGTGAAGATTTAAAAAAAGGTAAGAGGTATACTGCAGCTTCAACCTGTGTCTCAGTTTCTTGTCCTTTCTCCCTGAGCAACATGAGCTTCAGCACACGCTCCAGCTTCTCCACAAGCTACCGGACCGTGGGCTCTGTGCAGTCACCCAGCCACCGGGTCTGGCCGGCCAGCAGCGCGGCCAGTGTCTATGCAGGCGCGGGGGGTGCTCTGGCTCCCAGATCTCAGTGTTCCACGGCACCAGCGTGTGGGGCAACTGGAGATCCGGGGGATTGGCTGCAGGGATGGCCAGGGGTCTGGCAGGCATAGGGGGCATCCAGGGTGAGAAGGAGACTATGCAATGCCTGAATGACCGCCTGGCCTCTTACCTGGAGAGGGTGAGAAGCCTGGAGGCTGATAATCGGAGACTGGAGAGCAAAATCCGGGAACACCTAGAGAGGAAGGGACCCCAGGTCAGAGACTGGGGGCATTATTTCAAGAGCATCAAAGACCTGAGGTCTCAGATCTTTGCCAGTTCTGTGGACAATGCCCTCATCATTCTGCATTTGATGATGCCCGTCTTGCTGCTGATGACTTCAGTCAAGTATGAGATGGAGCTGGCCACGTGCCAGTCTGTGGAGAATGACATAAATGGGCTCCGAAAAGTCATTGATGACACCAACATCTCAGCTGCAGCTAGAGATGGAGATTGAGGTTCTCAAGGAGGAGCTGCTCTTCAAGAAGAAGAACCATGAAGAAGAAGTAAATGGCCTACAAAACCAGATTGCCAACTCTTGGTTCACCGTGGAGTGGATGCCCCCAAATCTCAGGAACTCAGCAAAATCACAGTGGACATCTGGGCCCAGGATGAGGAGCTGGCTTGGAAGAACCGAGAGGAGCTAGAGAAATACTGGTCCCATCAGATTGAGGAGAGCACCTCAGTGGTCACCTCGCAGACTGCTGAGGTAGGGGCTGTTAAGATGACACTCACAGAGCTGAGAGGTACCGTCCAGTCCTTGGAGATTGACCTGGATTCGATGAGAAATCTGAAGGCCAGTTTGGAGAACAGCCTGAGGGAGGTGGAGACACGCTACGCCATGCAGATAGAGCAAATCAATGGGATCCTGCGGCACCTGGAATCAGAGCTGGCCCAGACCCAGGCAGAGGGGCTGCGCCAGGCCCAGGAGTATGAGTCCCTGCTGAACATCAAGGTCAAGCTGGAGGCTGAGATTGCCACCTACCCCCGCCTATTGGAAGAAGGGGAAGACCAATCTTGTTGATGCCCTAGACTATAGCCCCTCCTTATGAACCATCCAAAAGACCACCATCCGCAGGATTGTGGGTGGCGTTGTGTCTAAGGTCAATGACACCAAAGTTTTGAGGCATTAAAGGTAGCAGAAGTTGGGTATCCCTTGGGGCAGGAGGCCAATAAAAAGTTCAGAGTTTGTTGGAAAAAAGTAAGAGGTATAAACTTCAGTTATAAAAGTAAGTCATGGGGATATAATGTACAAGATCAGGAATATAGTCAATGATATTGTAGTAGCTTTGGTGATAGAGGGTAACTAAACTTAGGATGATTTATTTTTTAAAAAATTTCATTAGTTTCTTATATTACAATAGTTTTATTTTTGAGTTCTTACTGTACATAAATATCAATGACTGTGATGTATACATGAAATTAATAGACTATTGTGTATCACTTATACATCAATTATTTTATAAATTTAAAACTTTCGTGCATCAAAGGATACTATCAAGAGTGAAAAAACCCATAGAATAGGAGAAACTATCTGAAAAACATATATGTTAAGGGATTAGTAGCCAGATATATAAAACAGTCCTAGAACCTAATAATAATTAAAAGAAAACCCAAACAGCTCAATTAAATAATGGGGAAAGGAGCTCTGGCTGGTGGCACAGTGGATAAGGTGCCAGCCTGGGAACCCAAAGGTCACTGGTTTGATTCCCCAGCCAGGGCACATAACTAGGTTGCAAGCCAGGTCTCCAGCCAGGTCCGTAGCTGAAGGCAGATGAAAGGCAACCATACACTGATGTTTTTCTCCCTCTCTGCCTCTCTCTCTGCCCCTCTCTCTAAAAATAATAAATAAAATCTTTAAAATAAATAAATAAATAATGGGCAAAGGATTTGAAAAGACATTCCTCCAAAGAAGGTATACAAATGGCCAGTAAGCATGTGGAAAGATGTTCAAGGTCACTAGTGATTAGAGAAATGAAAACAAAACCACAATGAGACACTATACTCCTTAGGGTAGTTATCATGGTAGTAGTGTAAATGAAAGTAGTACATGTGATGAACTAGGAAAAGGAAATGGATATTCTGGATCTACTTCTAATTACTGGGGAGTATGGGAGGACAGAAGAAACAAATTTAAGAGCTATTGCACAGAGAGAGGCAGCTAATTCTGGATAGCGGAGCTGTTGACAATGCTGTTATCTGAGAGAGAAGGGACCAAATTAAAAGAAAGATTGAAAAATTCATTTTGGGCACATGAGAGGTAATCACACCTTGATGTTTCTCTCCCTCTCTTTTTTCCTTCCCTTCTCCTCTCTCTAAAAATAAATTCTTTAAAGGTTCACTTTGGGCAACTAATGAACAAACAAGAAAGACAAAAACTCATAGACACAGACCACAGTATGGTGGTTACCAGAGGGAAAGGGGGTGGGGGCAGGTAGTAAAGGGTAAGGAGAAGGTCAAATATCAATACATGGTGATGGAAGAATATTTAACTTTGGGTGGTGGGCACACAATGCAATATACAGAGCATGTATCATAGAATTGTACACTTGAAACCTACATTATTTTATTACTCAATGTCTCCCCAATACATTTAAGTTAAAAAATAAAAACTTAAAAAATTTAAATTTGTTGAGAATGTGACTCCAATATATATGTATAGCGGGCAGCTGGAAATGTGACTGAGTTGGAGAGACTTGGGAATTGTCAGTACACGGTGATGGCAGAGACGGAATAGGTGAGCTATCTCTAGGAAAGAGTACAGATGATAAGGCTAGAGGATAGAAAGCTAGAAAATAGTGTTGCCATTTAAAAGATGACAAAGACTTATCAAGGAGGTAGAGAAAAGGGACGAAGAGGTAAAGCGGTAACTTAGGAATTGAGAGAAAAGGCACTTAAGACAGCAGCAGTCAACTTTGTCAAATATTAGAGATCAAACGGGATGGGCCAGAGAAGTCATTGGATTTGGCATGGAGGTAGATTTTAAGACCTACTGTGTTTTAGCCACAGAATTAGATTACATTTGGGATCTTATGAGTTAATGAAGATGAAGCAAAAGGGAATCTTTCTTTAAAGGAGTCTAACAGTGAAGAGAAGAACAGAAACAGGCAGGATTTGTTTGTTTATAAATAACAATGAGGTGACCCAAACATTTTGAAGGCTATAGTGAAGAAACAAGAGGATAAGATTGAAAAATACTGAAGAGACAATGAGATATAATGTCACAGTATAGTTTTTGAGACCTGAGTTTAAACCCATGGGCTGCCTCTTAACAGCAATGTGATCTTGGACAAGCAACCAACTCTCTGATTTCTGGATTCCTGAAGTGTAAAGTGGAGATAATAATAGCTGTCTCTGAGGGTTAGTGGGAGGGCTTTTTAAATACAGGAATTATGTGTAACATCCTTAGACAGTGTCTAATCTCAAAGCAGGTCTTCGATAAGTGGTTGTTTTTAAAAGGAGTAAGGAAAAATTGATGGTGCACGGTTTACAAAATGAGAGAGAACAGGATAGGTGGCATCCATTAGCCCTCTGAGATAGGAGGAAAACATAGTCAAAAGTAATGACTGTGCCTTAGTAATGTCTGATTTTTTAGAACCTAGCCCAGTCCCTAGTATATTCAATAAAAGCTTGTTGAGTAAAAAGGGTAAAGATATCAAGAATCTTTCAAAGATATAAAGAATCTTTGAAACTGTAAGTAGAATATGAACATCATCTTCAAATACTTGGAAGAGGAATTAGATGTAATATATATGGCTTAGGAAGACAGAAAGAAAACCAGAACACTTAATGCAATGTAAGGAAAAGTTTTCTAGGAATCAAAGCTATTGGAAATTGAAATGAGAGTCTACCACAGTAGCAAGTCATCACACAGAGGTGTTTCAGGTAGAGATCCATATGATATGGTTATGTGTGTGGGTTTTCATTCTGACAGACCTGGATTTGATCCCTGATTTTGTTGCTTTCCAGCACTGGAACCATGAGCAAGACATTTATGAATGTTCAAGTCTCAAGGTCTCTCTACAACAAAGAGTGGTTGTAAAGATTAGTGGAAATTACGTATGAAAAAATGCCTGGTTCAGTACCTTAAAGCAATAATTCATTTTTTTAATCCTCACCCGAGGACATTTTTTCATTGCTTTAGAGAGAGGAAGGGAGAGAGAGAATCACAGATGAGAGAATGAGAAAGATTGATTTAAGAGAGAAGCATTAATTGATTGCTCTCCCCACCCCCAAATTCACTGGTACCAGGAAGCGTATGCGCCTTGACCAGGATTGAACTCACAACCCTTTGGCTCAGGACAGTGTACCAATCAACCAAGTCACACTGACCAGGGTGAAGTGGTCATTGTTTCAGACTAGATAATCCTTTATTTCCATATTGTAAGAAGGAGTCATTTACAGGAGAGAGGAAAGAGCTAGTCATTTATTTTTTTAAAGTACATTTTATGATTATGTTGTTACATTCATCCCATTTTTTCCCTTTACCCCCTCTGTCTGGTATCCCCCTTCAGCAGTCCCTCCTCTCTTAGTTCATGTCCATGGGTCATGCAAGTAAGTTCTTTGGCTTCACCCTTTCCTGTACGGTTCTTAACATCCCATCTATTTTGTTCCTACCAATTATGTTTCTTGATCCCTGCACCATTTCTCCCCCACAGCTGATAACCCTCCAAATGATCCCCATACCTATGATTCTGTTCCTGTTCTGGTTGTTTGCTTAGTTTGTTTTTGTTTTTTAGATTCAGTTGTTGATAGTTGTGAATTGGTTGTCATTTTAATATTCATAGTTTTGATCTTCTTTTTCTTAAAAAAATCCCTTTAACCTTTCATATAATAAGGGCTTGGTAATGATGAACTCCTTCAGCTTCACCTTGTCTGGGAAGTACTTTATCTGCCCTTCCATTCTAAATCATAGTTTTACTGGATAGAGGAATCCAGGTTGTAGGTTCTTGCTTTTCATCACTTTGAATACTTCGTGCCAGTCCCTTCTTCTTTTTTTTTTTTTTTAGATTTTATTTATTATTATTTCCAGAGAGAGAGAAACTTCAATGTATGGTTGCCTTTCACCTGTCTCCAGCTACAGACCTGGCTTGCAACCTGGTTATGTGCCCTGGCTGGGAATCAAACCAGTGACCTTTGGGTTTGCAGGCTGGCGCCTTATCCACTGTACTATCAGCCAGGGCTTGTGCCAGTCCCTTCTTGCCTGAGAAGTTTCTCTGGAGAAATCAGCTGACACTCTTATAGGAATCCCTTTGTAGGTAACTCTCTTCTTTTCTCTTGCTGCTGTTAAGATTCTCTCTTTATTTTTAATCTTTGGCATTTTAATTATGATATGTCTTGATGTGGTCCTCTTTATGTCCAACTTGTTTGGGACTCTCCGTGCTTCCTGGACCTGTATGTCTATATTCTTTGCCAAATTAGGGAAGTTTTCTTTCATTATTTTTTCAAGTAAGTTTTCAATTTCTTGTTCTCCTCTTCCTTCTGGCATCCCTATGATTTGGATGTTGTTACATTTAAAGTTTTCCAGGAGGTTCTTAAGCCTCTCCTTGGTTTTTTCAATTCTTGTTTCTTCTTTCTGTTCCAAGTAAGTGTTTATTTCTTCCTTTTGTTCCAAATTGTTTACTTGAATCTTGGCTTTATTCCAGTCACTCTTGGTTCTCTGTATATTTTTATTTCACTTTATATAGTCTTCAGTTCTTCCTTTATTTTGTGGCAGTACTCAATCATTTCTCTGAATATCCTTATCACCAGTGTTTTGAATGCTGCATCTGATAGATTACTATCTCCGTTTTGTTTACTTCTTTTTTGGGGGTTTTGTTCTATTCTTTAATTTGGACCATATTCCTTTGCCTCCTCAGTTTGGCAGCCTCCCTGTGTTTGTTTCTGTGTATTAGGCAGAGCTGCTTTGACTCTGTGTCTTGGTTGAGTGGCCTAATGTAGTAGGTGATTTATAGGGTCCAGTGGCACAGCCTCCCCTATCACCCAGGCTGGGTACTTGAGGTGCACCCTTTGTGTGGGCTAAGTACACCCTCCTCTTGTAGTTGAGCCTTGGTTGCTGTTGGTAGATCAATAGGAGGGATTTACCCAGGCCAGTCAGCTACAAGGACTTCCTGTGACCATGGATCATCAATCTCCACCCTTTGTGGAGACTCAGCTATTCTGGGGTCAGGGTGGTGGTGCTCCACTGTGGTCTGCACCTGCCCACTGGGTGCCCTGGCCCTGGGGTTCCCTGGGTGGTGCAGGGCAAGGTCAGCCCCTACCTGCATTTTACCCAGGGCCACCCTGCCTGAGCTATAAGCAGTCTGAGATGCTGCTACCTGTCTTGGGCCTAGAGATTCCCAGGGACAGCCAAGCCGTGAATCTAAGCTGCTGCTGCTAGTGCTGGGCCTGGGGCTCACTGAAGGCAGCTGTTGCTTATTTGATAGGATTTAGGAAGTTATGAAACATAAGCCAAGATAAGACATTCATATGGAAAAGCAGCTTGGGTGGGCCTGTAAGATGGGTGGAGCAGATGGGTGGAGAGATCTGGGGATCTCCAAGGGCAGGTCAAACAGTGTTAGCCAGGTTGATGGAGCCTCAGATATGGCACCAACTTGCTGGCTCTGAGGGGAGCATTTAGAAAAGAGACAATGGCCTCTGCTGGCCTCGATGCCAGACACTTCAGTTTTTCCCCAAATGCCACTGGTGCCTTTCAAGCTGCCACCCTGGTTCTGGAGCTCAGAGGGAGTGAGTCTGTATAGGTGAGTCTATGTGTGGGTTCTTTAAGATGAACTGCTGGATGTCCAGCAGTTTCTCCACCAGCTTAATCCCCACTGGATTTTGCAGCCAAAAGTTGTGGGACTTATCTTTCTGGTACTGGGGCCCTGGGCTGGGGGCCCTGGTGTGGGGCTGGGACTCCTTGCTCCTGAGATACCCCTCCCCAGTTTTTATTCACACGTGGGTGAGAGACCAGCCCCTCCTACCAGTCTTGATGGATGTGGTTAAATTCCGTAGTTGGCAGACTTCCATTCAACTCCATTTCTGATGGTTCTGGCTGATGGTTCCATATTTTAGTTGCACTTTTGATGTGGTTGTGTGAAGAGGCAAGCCACGTCTGCCTACGCCGCCATCTTGACCGGATCTCAGAACTAGACATTTAAAATGGCCCTTTAATTCTTAGATTCTCTGACAATATAACAAAGCTATATTATTTAACCTAGGTCATACATCTAGTAGGTTTTGCAACCTTATTTAAAGCTATTGCACCACAGAGTGTCTGAAGAGGACTAGGTCTCCCTACCATGTCAAAGGAACAGACCAGTTAAGGGACAGTGTTAGGATTTTGTAAGCAAGAAGAGCTTTTCCAAGGATTCCCAAACCATACCAAGCAGACCATTCCTCTCTTGGCTTAAGAGTTTGAAAGCTGAAGAAAAGACGTTTTTAAAGAAAGCATGTTAGAACAGTTGTAAAACACCCACACCTGAAAGAATTGATTCCTAACTCTGAAACTTTTTTCTGCATCTCTTTCTGTATCCTTGGTTTATACCTTAGTATCTTCCCATTTTTATAATCTCTGCTCGCCAAAGACCAATTGATAGAACCTGAAATCCATGTTTTAAAAATATAGTAGGCCCTGGCTGGTAGCACAGTGGATAAGGCGCCAGCCTGCAAACTCAAAGGTCACTGGTTCGATTCCCAGCCAGGGCACATAACCAGGTTGCAAGCCAGGTCTCCAGCCAGGTCTGTAGCTGGAGGCAGGTGAAAGGCAATCATACATTGATGTCTCTCTTCCCTCTCTGCCTCTCTCCCTGACCCTCTCTCTGGGGGGTGGGGGGGGGAAGGTAAAAAGATAAAAATATAGTATACATATTAAGACCTACCCAATCAGAGCAGTTGCCCTCAATTGAATTTTGAAGTTGTTAGTTCCTTTTAAAGGCTTTTCATTTTTCTGTAAGATCTAAGACAGCTGTTGTTGTAAAAATTAAAGACTAAAGGGAGATTGTATGACAGGTACTGTAGTTTCCCAAAGGATTCATCTTAGAGCTTCATATCAAATGGTTAGTAAGGTCATGAAATTCCGTCTAACTGTGGAAAACCCTATTTATTCAAGATTGACATCATCCATAGATTCAATAAACATTTATTATGTCTCCTATAAAGTAGGCCAAGTCCTATATTAGTGCCAAGAGTACAAAATTAAACATGTAGTTCTTGCTTTCAAATATTGTGATCTAATGGTGAGAAAGATAAATACATGGTTACAATAATTTTAAAAGCTAAAAGAAAGTTTCATTATTTAAAGCAAGGTCCAAACTTCAATGCACAAGAACCCAAACCTGGTCTAACTTCTATTTTTGCACAGCTAATAATGTTTTCTTGCACTCTATTAGCTGGATTGGGGAAAATACCCAAAATAACAGAATAGTATTTTATTCACATTTCAGGGTTCATAAAGTTTTATTGGATCACAGCATACTCATTTAATTATGTACTGTCTGTGACCACTTTGGTTCCATAGTTGCAGAGTTGAAAGCCAGTGACAGAAATCATATGGTCTGCAAAGTCTAAAATATTTACATAAGATGTCTACAGAAAATATTTTTTGACCTCTGACTTAAAGGATTCATTTCAAAAGATATTAGTGTAGTATATTTAAGACATAATGGGCTCTTACAAACATACAGCTTAATGAACATGATTGAAGTCAAATGTTTCTCTACCACCATAAAATATGCCCTAAGAGAATAAAATAGGAATTGTGCTCTGCATACATACCTATTGTCCCTAAGGCAGTGGGCAGCTGTGAGGACCCAACTGCGTTTCACTAAGCTTCCGCCACAAACATGAGCATGAATATTTCCAGATTGAATCTGCAGGCTAACTGTCCACGGCCATGCGCCAATTTGAGCTTCTGTGCCCCCTATAATTCGAGACCCTTTCATCATGTCCACAAGTGGTGCAATTCCACAATCTAAAAATAAAATTATACATTATTTGGACTGAACATCTAATACTGCGTATCACTTCCTACTGTTCATACATTAACATTTTAAATCCCTGTTTTAAAAACTGATACCTAAGACAAAAACGCAAGAAAACCTGATACCTGAGACATGCCCGTATTTTGAACAAAAAAGACCAGTTAACGTAAACAGGCCTTCATCGATTGCTTGCAAATAGAAAAATATCAACACAATTTTAAAACTCTGTTCTCCAAAAGTGTAAAAATGAGATGTTTCTCTGGCCAGGTGTAGAGTGTGCTCTTCCCTGTGTGAAATGGCGACTAAGAACCTGGAACTGGTGAATCAAGAGCCCCAGTCCTCATACTTGCCATTTAACTTGTTGGGTTAACTTTTCTTAACTGTGGTATGAAAAGGTCTCCAGCACCCCTAACTCAGCTCGGAATTCCGATGAATTACTGGTCTGTAAACTGGGAATGACAAGACCCAGCGCGTTTTGAGGCTCATCTTTAGGCGCCCTGCACAAACGTGAGGCATTTTGACTATCGGTACTGCTGTCGTCATTGTTATAATTGGACGGCTTAGATCTGTACCTTTTTAAAGGCAGTTGCAAGAACGGAAAAGGAGGGACCCCAAATCAAGCAGTACAGCGGGGGAAGCCCGTGGTCTGGAGAAAGGGGTGAACGGATGATACTGCCCTTCGAGTGCGGCCCGTCCTTTTCCCGGGCCGGGTGCGGCGGCTGCTGCCTGGAGCCCCCGCGCCGGGCGACGGGCCCCCGGCCCCTTGGTGCCGGCTCCCGCGAGGGGCGGCGCCTGCCCCGCTCGGAGACCGGGTGCTGCTCCGCGGACAGGAGAGCGCTGCCCACGAGCAGCAGCGCCGCGCTCAGGAGCCGCGGCCGCATGGTGAGGGTCCCCGTTGGGCAAGATGGCAGCGGGCCTTCCACCCGCCGGCGCGGGGCTCGTGGCAGCCGAGCGCAGTGCCCGGCGCGGCGGCGTGCAGGTGGGGCCTGGATGACCCAGAGGCCCGTGAGGCTGCGGGGTCGTTGGAGGTTGCCGGCTTCCCAGAGGCAGGCCGGCTGGGTGCACCTGCTGGACGGAGGAGGCGAAGGGACCCGCCCGCAGCCGGGCTCTGGGGCCGTTCGTTGGGCCGATCCACACGCGGAGCCAGCGGGGTAGGGCGGGCTGGACCCGCGGGCGCTGCCGGCTGCCACCTGCAGGGCTTCCAGAAGGGCTTCGAAGCAAAGGTGGGTACCCGGTTTCTGGGAGACAGGTTGACCTCATTATTGTATTAGAGTAGTTTGCTGTTAGCTTATTTCATGGTAAGCTGATAAAATCTAATTTAAGGACCTGCAAAGTTGAGGACACAGCCTGACTGAAGGTCGCCCCCACCCGCCTTTAGTTCTTTGCCCCTATCAGAGTCCATGGGATGCCCCCCGCATTGCAAACAATGTCGGCAGTGGGTGCAGGCGAGTGGCTCGGTTAATGGGCCCATTGAACAACGGTTAACCTTCCACGAGGTGCGGGAGAGGGAAGTATCACGTAATAGCAGGTGTGTTAGGACCTGTCCGTCTGACCCAGAGAACTTTATATCCCGGCAGAGAAAATCAGGTCTAATTTATTCGGGGAGCAAAGACAAACAATCCGTGCCACCCAAGCCTAACCGCCGATTGAAACACCAGCGATTGGTGTGGGCTCTGGCAGTCTGGGAAGGATCTCTGCAGGGCGGGGATTTGGATTAAAGGGGGAACGTCAAGAAGAGGAAGGAGATGTAGTGAAAAGACAGTTTTAAGCTAAGGTACAGCATAAACAAAAGCATGAAATTGTGAAAATTAATCATGGAGACCTCAACCAAAATTGGAGTCTGGAGGGCCTGTAGGGGAACTGTACCCCTTACCACTCATCATTGGTTGCCCCATACAGGAAGGGATATGCCTGCATCTCCAACAGGAAGATGTTTTCTTCTCTGCTGCCCCAACAGAGGAAGATTTCCTCCTACCCCAGTAACTGCCCATCCAATAAGAGATTGTCACAATCCAGTCAATGAAAGGCTACTAGAATTTGAACCCCTGGTTTAGAACACCTTCCCCCAACTTCTCCTTTCCTTCATAAAAGCAAGTTCCTCACCTTTGTTCTCCAGTCTTGGTTTTGTCATAGCTGATGACTCTTGAATTGCAGTTCTTGGCTATCTCTCAATGAATCTACTTTTGCTAGTAAAAATAACTTTTAATCCTCAGGTCAGTAATGTGTACCTATCTATGTTTCTCTAGAGAAATAGAATTAATAGAATATATAAAGATATATGAGGCAATTTATTATGGGAATTGGCTCATGTAATCATGGAAGCTGGGAAGTCCCACTGCATGGCATCTGCAAGATGGAGAACTAGGAAAATGGGTGGTATTATTCAGTTCCAGTCCAAAGGTCTGAGAACCAGGATCTTTGATGTCAGAGGATAGGAGAGATGGACGTCTCAAATCAAGAAGAAAGGGAGAATTTGCCCCTTCTCCACCATTTTCTTTTATTTGGACCCTCAATTGACTGGATTGGATGCACCTTGCCCACATTGGTGAGGGCATATCTTTTTACTCAGTCTATTCATTTGAATGCTAATCTCTTCCAGAAATGAACTCACAGACACACCTAGAAATATTATTTTATCAGCCATCCAAACATCCCTTAGCCAAGTCTGATTGACACATAAAATTAACTGTCGAAGTAATAATAATGCAATGTGTATCTGTATAATTTTATATTTTTATTTTTATTTCAGTTGACATACAATATATTAATTTCAAATGCACAACATAGTATTTAGACATTTATATAGCTTATGAAATCACCACAATAAGTCTAATACCCATCTAACATAATATACAGTATAATTATATTGTTGACTCTATTCCCTATACTGTAGTTTACATCTCCAAGTATATTTTTAACTGGCAATTTGTACTTCTTAATCCCTTTCACTTTTTTTTTTATCAATCTACCCAACTTCCCTTCTATCTGGGGACTAATTGTTCTCTGTAACTTCTGTTTAGTTTTTTCATTTATTATTTTAGAGTCCACATATAAGTTAAATCCTACGGTATTTGTCTTTCTCTTCCTGACTTACTTCACTTAGCGTAATACCCTCCAGATGCATCCATGCTGTTACAAAGGCAAGGTTTCATTCTTTGTTATGGTTGAATAATACTCCATCGTATATATGTAACATATCTTCTCTAACTACTCATCCATGGATGGACACTTAGGTTGCTTCCATATCTTGGCTATTGTAAATAATAGTGCAGTAAACATAGTGGTACATATGTATTTTTTGAATTAGAGTTCTCGTTTTGTTCAGATAAATGCCCAGCAGTGGAACTGCTGGGTCATACGGCAGTTCTATTTTTAATTTTTAAAAAAAGATTTTATTCATTATTTAGAGATAAGGGCAGAGAGGGAGGAAGAAAAGGAGAGAAACATCCATGTATGGTTGCTTTGCACCTGCCTCCAGCTATGGACCTGGCTTGCAACCTGGTTATGTGCCCTGAATGGGAATTAAACCAGTGACCTTTGGGTTCACAGGCCAGCGCCTGTCCACTGAGCCACTAGCCAGGGTCCTATTTTTAATTTTTGAAGACCCTTCATTACTTTTCTGTAGTAGCTGCACCAATCTACAATCTCACAAACAATATTAATTTTATATATTTTAGTTATATACATATTTTTCCTTATGTATTTTGAATATTAACGCTTTATTGGATGTCTCTTTGGCAAATATCTTCTCCCATTCAGTGCGTAGACTTTTCATTTTGTTGATAGGTCCTTTGCTGAGCAAAAACTGTTTAGTTTGATGTAATCCCACTTGTTTACTTTGTTCTTTAGTTTCTCTTGCCTGAGCAGATATATCCAAAAAGATGGTGTGAACAGTGATGTCACAGACTTGACTGCCTATGTTTTTTCCTCCAAGTTTTGTGTGTTCAGGTCTTTTAAGTCCATTTTGTGTTTATTTTTGTATATTGTATGAGAAAATGGTCTAGTTTCTTTTTTTTCTTTTGCATGTATGTCTAGTTTGCCCAAAACCATTTAATGCAGAAGTCTCTTTACTCCATTGTTTAATTTTGCCTCCTTTGTGAGTTGAATCCTGGGCTCTCTGTTTCATTGACCTGTGTGTCTTATTTTATGTGAATAATATGCTGTTTTGATTACCATAGCCTTGTAGTATAGTTTGATATCAGGTAGTTTGATACTTCCCACTTCGTTCTTCTTTGTCAATACTACTTTTGCTATTCAAGGCCTTTTGTGGTTCCGTATAAATTTTAGGTTTGTTCTAGTTCTGAGAGATAGGCCATTGGTATTTTGATTGGGTTTACATAGAATCTATAGCTCACTTGGGTATGTGGATAATTTAATAATATCAATTCTTTTTTTTTTTAAAGATTTCATTTATTATTTTTAGAAAGAGGGGAAGGGAGAGAGGCAGAGAGGGAGACAGACATCAATGTATGGTTGCTTTTCACCTGCCTCCAGCCACAGACCTGACTGGAGACCTGGTTTGCTACCTGGTTATGTGCCCTGGCTGGGGAATCGAACCTGCGACCTTTGGGTTTGCAGGCCGGCGCCTTGTCCACTGTGCCACCAGCCAGGATGTCAATTCTTCTTGTGTATGAGCACAGTATATAGTTCTATTTATTTGTATTTTCTTCAGGTCCTTTCTTTAATGTATTGTAGTTTGTTGTTTTTTTTTCAAAATGGATTTAGGATTTATTTTTTCTTTTTAAATATTGTTGTTGTATTACATCCATCCCCTTGTTGTAGCTTTTTAAGTACCAGTCTTTACCTTCTTCGTTAAATTTATTCCTAAGTACTTTTCTTTATGATACAATTGTAAATGGGATTGTCTCTTTAATCTCTCTTTGTGAAAGTTCATTATTATTGTACCAAAATGCAACCAATTTCTGAATATTAATTTTGCATTCTATTTTGCTAAATTCATCAATTCTAATTTCTTCCCCTGTGGAATCTTTAGAGTTCTCAATATAGTATTATGTTATCTGCAAATAATGATGGATTTACTTCTTTTCCAAGTTGGATGTGTTTTCTTTTTCTTATCTCATTGCTTTGAATTGGACTTCTAACACTATGTTTAATAAAAGTGGTGAAAGTGTACATCCTTGTCTTGTTCCTACAGAAAAAGCTCAGCTTTCCGCTGTTAAGTGGGACATAAGCTGTGGGTTTTTCATATACAGCCTTTATTATGTTGACATTTGGTCCTTCTTTCCTCACTTTGCTGAGAGTTTCCATCATGAATGGATGTTGGATTTTTGTCAAGTGCTTTAGCTGCATTTATTGTATGATCATAAGGTTTTTATCCTTCATTTTGTTTATGTGGTGGATCCTATTAATTGATTTGCGGATCCTGAGCCAACCTTGCACTCCCAGGAATAAACCCTACTTGATCATGGTGTAGGTGTTTTTTAATGTATCATTGAATTCATGTTGCTAATACTTTGTTTTAAGATTTTTACATCTACCAGGGAGCACCCCCCAAAATGGAACTTATTTGAAAAGTTATGTATTTATTCTGACATGTCTAAACTCAAGTACTCTACAACTGATGTAATACACCTATAAGACATTTTTTCACTGCTCAAAAGTTTTTTAAATCATTTTTTGTCATTCTATTAGAGTTGCCCCAATTTTTTCTCTTTGCCCTCCTCTGCCCATCTCAACCCCCACTCCTGCAGTCAATTCCTACACTGTTGTCCATGTCTGTGGGTCACTCATACACGTTCTTTGACTAATCCCTTCCCTTTCTTTCCACCATTATCTCCTTCCCCACTCCTCTCTAATCCCTGTCAATCTGTTCCATGTTTCCATGCCTCTGGTCCTGTTTTGCTTGTTAGTTTATTTTGCTCATTAGGGTCCTCTTATAGGTGAGATCACATGGTATTTGTCTTTCAGTGACTGGCTTATTTCACTAAGCATAATACTTGCCAGTTCCATCCATGTTGTTGCAAAGGGTAGGAGTTCCTTCTCTCTTTCTGCTATATAGAATTCCATTGTGTAAATGTACCACAGTTTTTTGATCCAATCATCCACTGATGGGTACTTAGGCTGTTTCCAGCACTTGGCTATTATAAATAGTGCTGCTATGAACATAGGGGTGCATAGGTTCTTCTGAATTGGTATTTCAGGGTTCTTGGGGTATATTCCCAGGAGTGGAATTACTGGGTCAAAAGGCAGTTCCATTTTTAGTTTTTTGAGGAAATTCCATACTTTTTCCACCAGTCTGCATTCCCATGAATGGTGCACTAGGGTTTCCTTTTCCCCATATCCCTGCCAGCACTTGTTTCAAAAGTTTTGGACTTGTCAATTTTGATGTCTTTTAGAGCTGCTACTTTTTGCCTTACCTTTCCCACATTGGCAGAACTTGAGGACTTTTTTCATCTGGGTAAACAAAAACATGCCTTTTGGGGTGAGATCCAGTGAATAGGGAGGGTGGGGCATGGGGGTCATGCCGTTCTTGGTCAAAAAACTGCTGAACACTCAGCATGGTTTGGGCAAGTGTGCTTTTAAATTACCCATCATGAAATGGACAAACGCGTTGAAAGAGTCTTAAAAAAACACACACAACCTTTCACAATAATGCCAGCTGGTACATTGACACAGATGGCTCCTAGAACACTCACCTAGCTGGGGATGCCTGTACTCCAAGGGGCCTACCCTCCACAAGATAATTCCAGGTTTTTTGCTTACCCCCATATGTTCATGAGGGATATTGACCTATAATTCTCTTATTTTTTGGAGTGTCTTTGTGTGGTTTTGGTAATAGGGTAATGTTGACCTTGTAAGATGCATCTGGGAGCCTTCCTTCCTCTTAAATTTTTGGAATAGTTTGAGGATAGGTGTTAAATTTTCTTTGAATGTTTGGTAAATTTCACCTGTGAAGCCATTGGCCCAGGACTTTTGTTTGTTGGGAGTTTTTGATTACTGACTTAATTCTGTTAGTAGTTATGAATCTTTTCAGATTTTGTTTCTTGCTCATTCAGTCTTGGAAGATTGTATGTTTCTAGGAATTTATCCATTTCTTCCAGATTGTCCAACTTGTTGGCATATAATTGTAGAGTATTTCCTTAAAATTCTTTGTATTTTTAAAAAAGATTTTTATTTATTATTTTTAGAGAGAGAGGAAGGGAGAGAGGCAGAGAGGGAGAGAGACATCAATGTATGGTTGCCTTCACCTGCCTCCAGCCACTGACCTGGCTAGAGACCTGGCTTGCAACCTGTGCCCTGGCTGGGGAATTGAACCAGTGACCTTTGGGTTCACAGGCCGGCACCTTATCCACTGTGCCACCAGCCAGGGCAAATTCTTTGTATTTTTATGGTGTCAGTTGCCATTTCTCCTCATTTCTCATTTTGTTAATTTGGACTCTATTTTTTGATGAGTCTGGTTAAAGGTTTATCAGTTTTGTGTATCTTTTCAAGGAACCTGTTCTTGGTTTCATTGATCTTTTCTGTTGTTTTATTTAGACTCTATTTCTTTTATTTTCACTTTGATCTTTATTATTTCCTTACTTCTACTCATTTGGGGCTTTGTTCTTTTCCAGTTTCTTTAGGTATAAGGATAAATTGCTTACTTCAGGTTTTTAAAACAATTTAATGAGAAAGGCCTGTATTGCTATGAATTTCTTTCTTAGAACTGCTTTTGCTGTGTCCCATAGATTTTGGGTCATTGTGTTTTCATTTGTCTTAAGGTATCTTTTGATTCCTTCCTTAATCTTATTCTTAACCCATTTATTATTTAATAGCATATTATTTAGCCTCCACATGTTTGTGTTTAGTTTTTTTCTTATAATTGGTTTCTCATTTTAGACCATTTTGATCAAGAAGACACCTGATATGATTTAAATCATCATAAATTTATTGAGACTTGTTTTGTGCCTAATACTTGGGCAGTACTGGAACACGTTCCATGAGCACTTGAGAAAAAGGTGTCTTCTGCTGCTTTTGAATGTAATGTCCCCAGACAGAGTGGAGAGTTGTCCCAGCCCTGTCCCTCCAGCCCTCACCCTTAAGTTAAGTCAATTTAGTTCCTCCCCATATGTCGATGATGCTTTTTGAGCTGCTGCCCTGAGCTAGAGCTTAGATTAGAGTAAGTGAGCTTTGGAGTGAGTGAATCTTTGTGTGAGTCATTTAAAAGCAGCCCTTTGAGGCCCTGGCTGGCATGGCTCAGTGGATTGGCACTGGCCTGTGAATCTAAAGGTCTCTGGTTCGATTCCCAGCCAGGGCACATAACCAGGTTGCAAGCCAGGTCTCCAGCCAGGTCCATAGCTGGAGGCAGGTGAAAGGCAACCATACATTGATGTTTCTTTCCTTCTCTGCCTCTCTCCCTTCCCCTTTCTCTAAAAATAATAAAATCTTTGAAATAAAATAAATAAAAGCAGCCCTTTGTTTCTCTTGGGTGAAATCCCTGCTGGTTTTCACTGGTGGCTGTTTTGGGGGCTCCTCTTGCCAACACTGGTGTCCTGGGCTGGGGAGTCAGGTGTGAGGCTGGGACTCCTCCCTCCTCAGATGTGACCCTGCAACGGAGTCTTCTCCATTCTTAACATCTCCTTCCTTCCTACCAGTCTCATTGTGGCTTCTTTGTACCTTTAGTTACGGAAATTCTGTTCAGCTAGTCCTCAGGTTGTTCTCAATGATGGTTGTTCTCAAATTCAGTTGTAAATCTGATGTGGTCATGGGAGGAGGTGATCATAACCTCTACCTACTTGGCCATTCTGACCAGAAGGATTTTTTCTTATTTTTACTGTTCTGTTATCTTACAGAGACTGAAGAAACCTTGCCTTAAAATTTTTGACCAGGATATGTAAGAGAAAAAAATAAGTTTAAGGCTTATTCTTGGTTTTATATTTGATTCAATTCTCTTTTGAGTCCAGAATCAACATGTATGACCCTTCTTCCCTTTAGCAGAGCCATTTAATATGGTTTACGGATAAACAGTAGGAGGCCTGTAGCCTGCTTCATATTTAGGGTAAGGCTGCTCAGCATAATGAAGAGAAACTTTTCAGTGCACAAAGGAAGCTGGGCAAGAGGGAGGAAAGAAGCAGGCAGCCCACAGTCCAGCAATATGACAGAAGGCCAGGTCTGAGCCAAAGGCAAGTCTGTGAGAGTTTCATTGTGGTGGGTTGAACCAGGGTTTTTAAGAACAATGATATCTAATGTTTGGTTTTAAATTGTTTTATTATTGCTATCTTGATCTGTGCCAAAGATGACCTTTGTTAACCCCACACCTTCACTAATAAGGGAACAGTGTGGGCTGTGTGGTCTGGGAGGTTGGTGACATGGCAGGGAATTGAAGTAGGGGTCAGTAAAAGGACAGCCACCTTGTGTCAACCCTCTGAGGTGGTCACGGTTGGCAGCATTAAATCAAAGGAGGCTGTTAGTTGGGGCTTACAGGTGGGAGAGGGAGTAGAAGCTTAGAGCTAAGCTGAAATCAGTGGGTGGTTGGCAGGTGATGTTGGAGGAATAAGGTGCGCAATGAACTGACCCAGGGGCAGACAAGAAACAAATTTCCCAGGCCCCAAATATTTAAAGGGCGGTGCTAGTTAAAAAGGGAAACACAGTTGCAGGGGTGTCTCTGTGTGCAGAAAAGGAGCAGATTGGGTATGGCTTTAAAAAGAGGGTAAGATGATGAACTTTGCTGTGACAGATAACAGAGATTCAACAGATTTATTTTACATATTTTGATCAAAAGGAGGTGCACGCAGCCAAGTCCTGAGAGGGTGGGTGGAAAATGCAGGGCACTGGTAACTGCAAAGGTCCTCTGCCTGGACTTCCTTTGCCTTCTCTAGGTCTCCTCTCCCCTCCTGCATGGTCACTTCCTTTCTTTGGCTCACTTCCACACGCAGATGAATACACTGGTGTAGCAGGCAGCCTCCAGAATGGCCTCCAATGAGCCCCATCTCTGTTCATACCTTTATTTAGTTCCTATCCCTTTACTGCTGCTGGACTGAATGCCACACTTCTAGCAAATACAGTGAGTGACACAGGTGATGGCCTATTACTTCCAATATTAGAGATTGTGACTTCTGTCTTGAACCTTCTAGCTCTCCTGCTCTGAGGGAAGCTGGCTGCCATGTTGTGAACTACCCTATGGTCCTACAGAGTGGCCTCCACAGTAGCCAAAAAGGAACCAAAGCCCTTAATCTAACAGGTCATACAATAAATACCACATGAGTGAGCTGGGAAGCACATCTTCCCCTGGTCAAACTGGCTGAGACCCTAGTCCTAACTGTAACCTCATGAGAGACTTTAAGCCAGGGACCATGCTAAGCCACACAAGATTTCTAACCCACAGAAACTGTGAAATTAACAAATTTTTTGTTAAGCCACTAAGCTTTGGAATAATTTGTTATACAGCAACAGATAATACATTTTGTTTCCCCTACCAATGAATAAGGATGGGGCCTAGGATTGGCCTGGTAGGGCAGGATTGACTAGGTCTGGAGTTGGGGGAGGTTTTATTCTTCCTAGGTGTCCCCTGCTCCACTTGGGGCACATCTGAGTGAGTGGTAGAAATCTTTGTAATAAATTATTTCAGCCCGGGCTGGTGGCTCAGTGAACAGGTGCCCGGCCTGCTAATCCGAAGGTGGCTGGTTCGATTCCAGCCAGGGCACATAACCAGGTTGCAAGCCAGGTCTCTAGCCAGGTCTGCAGCTGGAGGCAGGTGAGAGGCAACCCTACATGGATGCTTCTCTCCCTTTATTCCTCCCTCCTGCCCTTCTCTCTGAAAATAATAAGATATTTAAAAAAAAAAATGCTTTAGTGCTCATTGTTAGTCCTAAAATAACTAAATTACTGTAGCTAAAACTGTGTTTTCTTTGATCTGCTTCACCTTTCATTTAGAGAATGGTGTATTGAGGATAGGTGTTAAATTTTATGATCATTTATGAAATTTTTGATGTGTTATTTATGGACTTACGTATTAAGTATAAAAATAAAAAGTTCTGGATGCGGTGGCTCACTGGGTTGAGCATTGTCCCACAAAGCAAAAAGTTGTTGGTTCAATTCCCATTCAGGGCACATGCCTGGGTTGCGGGCTAGGTCCTTGGCAGGGGGCAAGTGATCAGTGTTTATCCCTCACATTGACATTACCCTCTCTTCTTTCCTCCCTTATCTATAAAGATAAGTAATCTTAAGAAAAAAACCAAAAGGGAGTGGATTACACTAAATTCATTGTAGTGGTTTCCTTTAGGAAGAAAAATGTAGGGAGTTCATTTGTTCATTTTTCCCCCCAGAAAATTATCTGAATTAAAGATAAGATGCTCACACGTCTTCATTCTGGATGGTTGGGTGTACAAGGATTTGATATATTAACTGGTAGTTTCCTGTGTGTTTCTGTGAATTTCTGAGATTTTAAAATGTAGGTTGCCATCTAGTGAGCATATTTACACAGAACTTTTAAAGTATTTCCTAATGGGCATATAAAGAAAGCTACAAGCAGATCCTTGAATAACTTTTCATTCAACATCGTCTTGTTATAATGTTGATGAGATGCTGTAAGCCTTTCACTCTGGTTATCAACATACAGTAAAATTGGTTTTGTTATGTTGTTTTCCTTGAAGTTGCACAACCCATCAATATCAAATGAGGACTTACTGTACAATGGAACAAACGTTTTCACTCTTTTTTTTTTTTTTTTTTTAAAGATTTTATTTCATTATTTCTAGAAAGAGGGGAAGGGAGAGAGGCAGGGAGGGAGAGCGACATCAATGTATGGTTGCCTTTCACCTGACTCCAGCCACAGACCTGACTGGAGACCTGGCTTGCAACCTTGTTATGTGCCCTGGCTGGGGAATTGAACCTGTGACCTTTGGGTTCGCAGGCCGGCGCCTTATCCACTGTGCTACCAGCCAGGGCCGTTTTCACTCTTTAACAAAGATAAAGAAGGTACATTCTGGTGATTAAGACCACAAATGTTGAAGACAATCTGACCCCTAGTTTTATTTACTGTGTGACCTTGGCAAAGTAGCAAACCTCTGTGTCAGTGAATTTGAACCCCAGACCCTCATTTAATAAACAGGCGTGCTCCTGTGAACCAGGTAAGCCCTGTCTAGACTGTGGAATGTCCCATCCATCATAGGGTTTAATAAAGGAGTGTGTTTGGATGGCAGTGGGGGAGAGACCACTGTTCTAGGTGGAGTGGTTAGAGATCGGGTTTAAATCCCAGATCCCTATCCATGAGTCTATGCTCTGTAAGTTGGCTTCAATTGTTTTTTGTTCTTCAGATTCCACATGTGGAACGATTCAGTATTTGTCTTTCTCTACTTATTTCACTTAGTGTAATACGTCCTCAGTCCATCCGTGATGTTGCAAATGAAATTCCATTTTTTCAATGGCCAAGTAATATTTCATTGTGTGCGCGCGTGTATGTATACAGCTTTTTATCCACTTATCTGTTCATGGGCACTTGGGTTGCTTCTAATGTTGCAATGAACATAGCGGTACATATATTCTTCCAAATTAGTGTTTTGGGTTTCAATGATAACATACTCAGAAGTGGCATTGCTAGGTCATTAAGGCAGTTTCATCTTTAAGTTGTGCATGTTTATGTTTTTTATTTTTAAAGAAGGGCAGGGAGGGAGGAAGGGAAGAGAAGCTCAATATATGGTTGCGTTTCACCTGCCTCCAACTAAGGACCTGGCTTGAAATCTGGTTATGTGCCCTGGCTGGGAACTGAACCAGCAACCTTTGGGTTTCACAGGCCGGCTCCTATCCAGAGCCACCAGCTAGGATCGTTTTGTTGATTTATTGGTGACAGCTCTTCTGGCAGGTGTTAGGTGATTGCTCATTATGGTTTTAATGTGCATTTCTTTGATGATTAGTGATGATCTCTCCCCCTTATGTCCATAAATATTTGCTTTATATATTTAGGTGCTACTGTGTGGGGAGCATAAATGCTTACAAGGGTTGTATAACTCTTGTTGGATTGCTGGATCCAGTTATTAATGCTCACAGAACTGGAGGGAAGCACCAGTTTCATCAGGATGACATTAAATATTAGCTTCCACAAGACCTGTTACATTGCCTGGTTTATCCCTTTTTCCCTAGTGATGCTTGGCATATAAAAGGTCTTCAATAAATACAGGGTGGGGCAAAAGCAGGTTTATAGTTACGCAAATGGAAAATACAATTAACAGTAAAGTAATAAACTCTTGTGCTCACTCCAAACTGTAAACCTACTTGTGCCTCACCCTGTATTTGCTGAATGATGATCATTACTTTAATACAGTTTTTGGTGCATAGTTAGCACTCAATAAATGGTAGTTTTTAAGGAAATGGTATGTATGACTGTGTATACGATATACAGGTAACTGTGGATTTATAACAATTTCAATTGATGCAGAGTGTGGCAAAAGTAGGTTTACAGTTGGCATGGACCACAGGAGTTAATACATACAATAGATTGTTTTGTGACTTACAACTGTAAACCTGCTTTTGCCAACCCCTGTGTATACACAACTGACCAGTCAGCAAACTACTAAACCTATACTGTCATTTTCAAGGGGGTAGATTTCAAATATGAAATGGCAACAGTTTGATGTTTGTTTTAAAACATTTTCCGCTGACAAAAAGGGGATGGAGTTACCAGAATCTGTCTCAAAAAGTCAATTGGCCTAAATCTCCTCCAAATGACCATCTCCGAAAGATTCCTGCTCAGTGTTCCCTAGAGCAGTCTTCTGAATTCTACAATCTTTATGTGTTCCTTCACTTTGCTTTATAGTAAAAAGGCAGCATTTATTAAAAATGAGAACTTACTTTGAGAGTAAATAATGTTAGATGTTCACTGCAATTAGATTTTTGTATACCTGGATATTCTGTTTTATTATAACTGGACTATCCTTTGAACTAGTTACAAAACCCTTAGTAAAAATTTCCTTTACTTACAGCATCCTTTCTGGAAATGTGAACTACCAATTATGCCAACTAATTCCAAGCCGTAATATATATTTTATATCCTCCCTGTGTCTACACATTCTTAACTAGAGAAAAACACAGGTTTAACCAGCAACTTTGCTATAATTGCTGAATGAATAAACAAGTATTGCAAGACTTCCGAAGCTCTAACGCATGCCCACTTTTCATGCTCTGGTCAGTAAAATTAAAGGGATATCTTACATGCTTAGGATGTGTTCATGGGCAATGTATTTCCTTTAATATAATGCATAAATTAATACACTGATAATAAATATGTAACATAGTAATCTGAGCTAAGAAAATAATTTCACCTGTCTGTTGACCTTCTAAAGTCTAATTCAGGCTTGGATTGTAATCACCTTTAAAAGTCCATAAGTCTGGCCCTGGCTGGTGGCACAGTGGATAAGGCGCCAGCCTGCGAACCTGAAGGTCGCTGGTTCGATTCCTCAGCCAGGGAAACATAACCAGGTTCCAAGCCAGGTCTCCAGCTGGAGGCAGGTGAAGGGCAACCATACATAGATGTTTCTCTTCCTCTCTCCCTTCATAAGCCTGACATTGGGTTCCAATGACAAAAACACCTAAGAATAATGTGGTATACACTTAATTGAATCCTCAGTGGCTTGCCCAGGTCTCTTACACACAGCAAGACTGTAACTTGATGCAGTGAGCAAGGCCCTACACCACAAGTCGGCAGGCAGTGGAGACTTTACAAATATCTGTGGATGCCCAGCTGTTAAGGCACTAAGGACTAGATTACCTCTGTTTCAGCCAAGCATGACATCTACCCAGTAGATTATCTTTAAAAACCTTCATATAACCCCTTACATCCTCCTATTCTTCAAGGTTAATGGGACACTAGTTTAAGGCTGGCTTTACAAGATAGTAACTGATATACACAATCCCACTGGTGATAAAACCTTTTTCCTTCTCTAAAACTGCTGCCAAGTAAATGTAGTTCCTATTTAAAAGACCCCACTAATAAAATATTTCAGTAGGATTAATCACAAATTTATAACAATAGAGTTATAATTTCAATGTAACAGGCTCCCTTAACCATGTCCTAAGCACTTATAGAACAAAAAAATCTCACTACCTTTAATTTTATTAAAAAAAGAAAAAGAAAAACAGACTATTCATTTTTAGAGAGAGGGGAAGGGAGGAATAAAGGGAGAGAAACATCCATGTGTGAGAGAAGCATTGAATGGTTGCCTCTCGCCCGCCCCCAACTGGGGGCCTGGCCTGCAACCCAGGCATGTGCCCTGACTGGGGACCTTTTTTGGTTTCAGGAGCAGCAGGATGCCGCCCATCCACTGAGCGACACCAGTCAGGGCTGTAACTGATTCTGAATGAACCAAAATATACAAGCGTAATCCCTCTTCAAACAAGTTATGTACACCAGAATTGTAAATTCATCCTTGTTTTAAAATCAGAAATGTGTTACACTTAGTATAATGAACAGAATGGCTAGCAGGGAGCCTGTCATTTATATATCAAGCAACACATTTTACATTCAGCAAACTTAATTTTATCAAATGTTTTTAATTTCATAGACAACAATATGATACATATTGTGTAAGAAACACACAATTGTTTTGCAGTACAATTTCAAAGTGTATAGAAATTGGAATACAGAAGTTAAAACACTGGTGTACTGATAGAATTTGTGAACTCTGAAAAAACTGCATTACAAAGCTTAGAATCCAGATTAGCCAATCTGAAACTTTACTTCCCATAATATAAAAATGATACTTTGAGATGCAAAATATTTTACTAAACAAACTATATAAACATTTAAAATTATTATAAACTCAACTTTAGAATTTATAAAGATTAGCTATAAAAATATATTGGCAGTCACTTTTATAAATGTACCATTCACTACATTACAAAATAGTCTCTAACATAAAATTGCTTTAATAACTACTATTTTAGAATCTGATAAATCTTACATTAAATCAATTATAAAATCCTCTTGGAAAACTTTGGTACGCATCTTCAGGTTTTTAAAAAATACTCTCATACCACCTCAAGGGCCTGTAAACATTCCATTCTATTGAAGCACAACAGAGTAAGTATATTAAACTGCATAATAGATTCAAAAACAATTTGTTATATATGTGTAGAGAATCAGCATTCCCAGAATAACCCCAAAACAAACAATTTAAAAGTATCAAACTTTTAAACAGCTCTTTTCCATTCTGATAAAAATTGTTACAAAAACACCATAAGCCCGTTCATGTACCTTAGAGGCTTGTTAGGACAGACAAGACCTTTAAAGTAGTTAACCCTGCCTTGTATTCTCAAGTCCAAAAAAAAAACCATTTAAAAGATTCAACAATAGAACAAGTATACATAATCAGAACACATAATTACTTATATTTAGTTATGTATTAGCATTTCTTTTATATTTGTAACTTAGATTTTATTGGCAGAAATAAAATACACACATGCACACAATTGAAAAAATTAATTTTAGGAAACAGAAAGCAAATCTATAAGGTAAATTAATTTATTTTTTTAAATTTACCAAATTTCATCTTATCTGCTATTTTTAGATGATTGACAGCTCCTGCTATTTAGAAAATTCAAGTTGGTGGAAGTCCATTTCCTGCTTCTTGAGTATGTTAGGTTTTTACTGAGCTTCCAGTTGTGCCAGTATCTTCCTCGAGACCACGTTCCACTTTGTCCTTTGTCACCAGATCTCTTGCATAAGACATTTATCCTTGAATTGCAAAAACCTAAATAAAAGCTTCATGTTTGACCTTTTAATTTATAAAACTCTACTAAAAAGAAAAAGAAATCCACCTAATTTTTAGGCAAGTCCACAAAGTATTTTCTTTCTTAAGAATCAAACACTTTTATGGGAATAAAGATCCTTCAAAGTTTTTAACTCTTCTATTAGGGTTTTATTTTGATTTTCCAGGACCGCAACTCGATTCTCCAGGCATTTCACATATTCCTTCTTCTTTCTGCGACATTCTCGGGCAGCTTCTCTAAATATGAGCATTAAAAACCAATGTTAGGAAATACTCAGCTTCTTTAAGTAGTAAATGTACTTCAACAATTTTCCCTACTCCTTTTTTTCATTAAAAATAATTAAGGTATCACCATATACAGTGAAATATATAATAGATCTTAAGTATAGAACTTAAGTTTTGGCAAATGCATATATACCTGCATAATCCACACATCTATCAAGACAGAAATTTTTTATTGCCTCAGGAAGTTCTCATGCCTGTTTCTGGTCAATCCTCACCCCTAGCACCTACTGTCTAATTTTATCACTGTAAATGAAGTTTTCCCTCATCTGTAACTTCAGACAACAGTTACATAATGTGTAGTCTCTTTTCATTCAGTGTGTGTTTGTATGTCTATATATTAAAAGATTTTATTATTTTTTAGAGACAGTGGAAGGGATATGTGCAGAAAGGGAGGGAGACATCAATGTATGGTTGACTTTCACCTGCCTCCAGCTACAGACCTGGCTGGAGACCTGGCTTGCAACCTACATATGTGCCCTGGCTGGGAACTGAACCAGCGACCTTTGGGTTTGCAGGCCGGCACCTTATCCACTGTGCCACCAGCCAGGCTTCCTTCAGTATATTTTTAAGTGTCATTCATATTGCTGTGCACTGGCTTGTTCCTTTATATTTTGGGGGCACATCTCATTCATTGTATGAATATTACCACAGTTGTTGATACAGAAACAGTCTTGGGCTCTTTCTGGTTTTAGCTGCTGTGCACATTCTTGTGCTATTTGTGACCTATTTCTCTTGGATAAATGCCAAGGAGTGAAATTTATGGGTCCTCTTTAATTTTTGACCCACACACTCTTTACTTTTAATTCACTGAATAAAATTAAATGCTCAATAACGTTTACTGTAATAAATTCAAGTTGTATACACATAAAGAAAGAAGTGAAAATTATTTTGAGCCCTGGCTGGTGTGGCTCAGTGGCTTTAGCGCTGACCTGTGAATCAGAGTGTAGCAGGTTTGATTCCAAGTTGGGGCATATGCCTGGGTTGCAGGCCAGGCTCCCAGATGGGGGTGCGAGAGCGGAAACCACACACTAACGTGTGTCTCCCCCATTCTTTTTCTTCCCCTCTCTCTAACAAAAAAAAAAAAAAAAAAAAAAAAAATTTTGATTGTACTATTATTTTTGTTCCTGGCATAAAAATATAGAAGACCAATGTAATTTTTCTTCCAAAATGTAGAGTCATGTATCTTATATTAAATAAGCCTTTCTTCGCAAATGTACCGAACTAGCACAACAAACTATTTCTGGTCTCTCTATGCCATTTGCTGGCACTCTTGCCCCTTTGCTGACACCAAGTTTTCATTACAGTGACTTTAGAGTACGTTTCAATGCCTAACAAGTCAAAGTAGCCTTTCTTTTCTTAACTATTCTTGACTATGTATTTCTTACATGTAAATTTTTTGTTTACATTTTCCAATTCTATAAAGATCGACAAAGATTCTAATTTGAATCCCATTAAACTTATGTGATTCCTGGAAGAATATATTAACTGTCTTCATCAAAGAAAACAGTATTTTCTATTTGTTCAGGTACTGTTTTACCTCTCAATACAATTTTTATTTTTAATTTTTAAGATTTTATTTTTAAAGAGAGGGGAAGGGAGGGAGAAGGAGAGGGTAAGAAACATCAATGTGTGGTTGCCTCTCATCCACCTCCAAATGGGGACCTAACCAGCCACCCCTTTGGTTCATGGGAAGGCGCTCAATCCACTGAGCCACACCAGCCAGGGTTTCAACAAAATTTTTAAAATGTGGATTCTGTACCTTCCCAGAAGTTAAATAAGTATCTTATGACTTTTGTTGCTAATCTGCATGCAATGTTACTTCCCATTACTTTCTTATAAATTAGTTTAAAACTTTTTATGTAGTACACACCAAAGATTGTACGTGGTAGAGAAACATAAATACGAACACACATAAACCCAACACCTTAAGCTTACCATGAGAAAATGTAACCCACATTGCTGAAGGGCCTTCTGTGCTGTTCCCTGGTTCCACTCATACCCTCTTCTTGCTCAGAACAGTTACTAGCTTCAATCTTCTGTGTATCTTTAGTTTTAGTACATATGTTTATGCCCCTAAATTATGTATCATTTGTTTTTTAAATTATGTTTTGTTGTGCTATTAGTATTTGTCCCTGTTTTACCCCCATTGCCCCTCTCCCCACCCAGCACCTCCCCCTCCCTTGGGCAATCCCCCCCTCCACTGTTCATATACTCAGGGGTCATGCATATAAGTTCTTTGGCCACTCCACTTCCTATATTGTACTTTACACCCCCATGGCTATTCGGTGACTACACAACTGTACTTCTTAATTCCCTCACATCTTCACCATTCCCCCACCCATCTGGCAACCATCAAAAATCTTCATATCCATGATTCTGTGTCTGTTGTTTGCTTTTTAGATTCAATTGTTAGGTGTTTTTGTTGCCATTTCAGTGCTTTGACCATCTTTTTTCTTAAATCCCTTTAACACTTCATATAATACTGGTTTGGTGATGATGAACTCCTTTGGGTTTTTCTTGTCTGGGAAGCTCTTTATCTGCCTTTCCATGCTAAATGACAGCTTTGCCGGGGAGAGCAATCTTGGCTGTATGTCCGTGCTTTTCATGATTTTGAGTATTTTTTTGCCAAGCCCTTCTAGCATGCAAAGTTTCTTTTGAGAAATCAGCTGACAGTTTTATGGGAGCTCCCCTGTAGGTAACTAACTTCTTTTCTCTTGATCCTTTTAAGATTCTCTCTTTATCTTTAACCTTTGGCATTTTAATTATGCTGTGTCTTGAAGTACGCCTGTTTGTGTCCATCTTGTTTGGGACTCTCTGTGCTTCCTGGACTTGCATGTCTATTTTCTTCACCAAATTAGAGAAGTTTTCTTTCATAATTCTTTTCAACTAGATTTCCAGTTTCTTGCTCTTCCTCTTCTTCTTCTAAAATTTCTATGATGGAAATGCTAGAACACCTGAAGTTGTCCCAGAGGCTCCTTAAATTATACTTGGACTGATTCTTTTTCTTCTTCTTGTTCTGATTGGTTGTGTTTTGCTTCCTTATGTACCAAATCATTTGTTTGATTCTCAACTTCGTCCACTCTGTTGTTCATTTCAATTAGGGAATCCTTCGTTTCTGACTGGATCTTCCTTATGCTGTTGAGGTCCTCACTAAGTTCTTTGAGCATCCTTACAAACATTGTTTTGAAACTCTGCATGTGCTGGGATTGCTCATCTCCATTTAGCACTTTTTCTGGATTTGTGATCTGTTCTTTCATTTGGTTCGTGGTTTTTGGTCTCCTCATTTTGACAGCCTCCTGGTTTGTTTGTGTGTGTTAGGTGGGGCTGCTTTGCCTCCGTGTTTTGGTAGCTGCCCTAATGTAATAGGTGTCCCATAGGGTCTAGTAGCACAGCCTCCCCTATCACCCAGTTTGGGTACTTGAGGTGCGCCCTTCTTGTAGGCTGAGTACACTCTCCTCTTGTAGTTGAGCCTTGGCTGCTGTTGGCAGATCAATGGAAAGGATTTAGCCAGTCAGCTGCAAGGACTGCCTGTGACCACGGACCACCAACCTCCACACTCTGTAGAGAATCAGCTGTGCAGGGGCCGGGTGGTGGTGCTCCAACATGGTCTGTAGCTGTCCGCTGGGTGTGTAGGCTCTGGTTTTTCTCAGGTAGTGCAGGCCAAGGTCTGTCCCCATCTTGGGTCACTCTGTTTGAGCTATAAGCAATCTGAGATGGCTGTTACTTGTGTTCGATTTGGAGATTCCTAGGTGAAGCCAAGCTGTGAATCTAGGCTGGCTGCTCCTGGTGTCCGGTCTGGGGCTCACTGAAGTCAGCTGTTGCTTGATAAGATTTAGAAAGTTGTGAAGCAGGAACCAAGACCAACCATTCATATGGAAAAAGTAGCTTGGGTGGGCCTCCAAGTTAGGTGGGGTAGAGTCTCTTGGGATTTCCAACCAGGGTCAAACAGTTAGCCAGGCTGATGGGGTCTGAGGTATGGTACTAGCTTGATGGCTCAGTCTGGATGGATGTGGTTTCTTTAATTCCATATTTATCACACTTCCATTCAACTCAGTTTCTGATGGTGTCCCATGATGGTGGTTCTACCTTTTATTTATTTTTAGAGAGGGGGAGGGTGAAAGGCACAGCGAGGGAGAGACATCAATGTATTATTGCCTTTCATCTGCCTCCAGCTACAGACTTGGCTGGAGACCTGGCTTGCAACCTGGTTACGTGCCCTGGCCAGGGAATTGAACCAGCAACCTTTTGGTTCGCAGGCTAGTGCCTTATCCACTGTGCCACCAGCCAGGGCCTAGTTGTACTTTTGATGTGGTTGTACAAAGAGGTGAGCTGTGTTTACTTATGCCACCATCTTTACTGGAAGTCTAGGTCATTCTTCCTAAATGATGTGTCATTTAGTTCACTTACTTTCTAAAATTTAGCCCTGGCTGGTGGTACAGTGGATAAGGCACCAACCTGTGAACCCAAAGGTTGCTGGTTCGATTCCCAGCCAGGGCACATAACCAGGTCTCCAGCCAGATCTCCAGCCAGGTCTATAGCTAGAGGCAGGTGAAAGGCAACCACACATTGATATGTCTCTCCCTCTCTGCCTTCCCCTCTTTCTCTAAACTAAATAAATACTAATAGGCCCTGGCTGGTGGCACAGTGGAAAGGTGCCAGCCTGCAAACCCAAAGATTGCTGGTTCGAGTCTCCAGCCAGGGCACACAACAAGGATGCAAACTAGGTCTTCAGCCAGGTTTGTGGTTGGAGGCAAGTGAAAGGCAACCATACATTGATATCTCTCTCCCTCTCTCCCTTCCCCTCCCTCTAAAACTAATAAAATCTTAAAAATAGTATCTTTAAAAATAAATTTAAAAATTCATTCTATAATATCATTTTACATGTGCTGTTGCAAGTTGTTTTCTAATATTTATTCATGAATTCATGATATTATGATCATTCACTCCACCATTATAAATGAACACTATTATATTGTATACATTGAATCACAATTTATGTACCTATTCTGTTACTGACAGTTATTTGGATTATTTCCTGATTCCTGCTGCTATGAAGATTCTTTTGTACACATCCTACAACTTTCATTCAGCCACATACACAGAGCGAAACAGCTGAGTCACAGGGCATAACCAGGATGATTGTACAAAATAAGGGCCAATTAATTCACAAAGTGGACATGTTAATTTACAATCCCATAAGCAGTGAGTTTCATTGTTCAAATTGTTACCAGCTTCTGGTAGGGGTGGGGATAAAGGGTACCTAAAGTGTGTGGTATTAATTTGTGTTTCTTTAATTACTGATAAGGTGAGTGATCTTTCATAGGATTATAATCATTTGTTTTCTGAAAAACGCCTATCTATATATTTTGCCAACTTGTTTTTTTTTCTGTTGGATTGTACTTTTCTTACTTACAAGATCTTTATTATTTTTCAAAACAAATCTTTCTTTTCCTTTGGCTAAATAGGTTCCAAATATTTTCTATTGGTCTGACGCTTATATTTTTACTTATTTTTTTAATGAATAAAAGTTACTAATTTTAATGAGTATTCATTAATCTTCAATGTTCATGTTTGTGTGTTTTAAGGGATCCTTCCCTACATCTGAAACATGAGATGCTGTATTTTTACCTAAAAGTTTAAAAATTTCATCTTTTAATGTTTTTAATCCATCTGGAATGATTTCTTTTTGGTGTATGGTGTAAGGAAGAAATCCAGTACGTTTTCCATATGCAAATAACTAATCCTAGCACCATTTATTGAAGAATCCATCCTTCTTTCAAAATCTACCCTGTCACATTAAGGATCTATGTATTCATGGATCTGTTTCTGAGCTATTTCATTGGTCATTTTGTTTATTTCAATGCTAGCATCATACTATTTACCACAAAATTAAATAATACTTGATTGTTTCCTCACCTTATTTTTGTCTGAAATATTTTGGCTGTTCTTGGCCCTTCACTCTTTATTGCTGATGTAAAGAAATAATCTGATTTTTAAAAACTGATTTTATATCCAGACACCTTAAAAACTCATTACTTCTAATCATTTTCCTGTAAATCCATGTGGATTCTTTAAAAAAAAAAAAATTTTTTTTTAGAGCAGAAGGGAGAGAAAGAGAAAGAAACACTGATTCATTGCCTCTTGCACATGCCCTTCCAGGGGACCAAGCCTGCAACCCAGGCATGTGTCCAGGCTGGGAATTGAACCACAACCATTCCCTCTGTGGGGTGACACCCAACAAACTGGGCCACACCAGTCTGGGTTCTTTAGTTGGATTGGCATTTGGATATGTAAAGTAATAGTTTTATTTCTTGTTTTTTAAAGATCCAATTGGTTTTATTCACTGTCTCAGTAATTGGGCAACATTCCACCTACTAATCAGATAAGTATTCCCAGAAGTTGTACAAGATGGAAGAGTTGGCAGTGGAATGGCACCAGGTGTTAAATAGCAGTGGAGTCAGACTATACCTTGGTTTAGTAATGTTGGTACTTAAGTTCTAGCTAAAAAAGAATTCAAGAGTCAAGACTCAAACTGTAAGAGAAAGTTTATTTAGAAAGTTCTTGAGATAGAAGAAAGGGGCTTAGGAAATGAACTACAGTGGCAAAAAGAAGGACCCTTGAAGCTTAGGAGAAAGGATGGAAATTGCTCCTAGGGAAGTGGGGTGGGAAAAGGGATAGGTGTGCTCCATAGAGAAATACACCACTTCTTCCATTTAAATCCTGATAATCCTCCCCACTTTCCCTGTTTTACTAAACTGGCAAGACTTTCCAGGACAAATTAGTTCTTTTTAAAGCTTTCAAGTAAAGTTTGTAGATAATTCTCCTGGATATTCTAAGCAGATGAATATATCTTTACTGATAATCAGTTTTATTTTTTCTAATTTTTAAAATCATTTTATGGTCTTTTGATCTTTGATAATTTTCAAAGACATCTTTTTCTTTAAATACATGTATATTTTCCCTTTGTCCATTAGATACTCTATAAAACTCTTTCTGTTGTCTGCTTTTCTGGCTTACTCTTGCTCCTGAAAGGCAGTGTAGTATTATCTAAAATTCTGGAGTATGAAATCTGGACACATGAGTTTAAATCCAACCTCCATCACTAAGCAATGTAAACTTAGGCAAGTAACTTAACCTCTCTAGGCCTGTTTCCTTATCTCAAAAATGGAGGGGGGGGGAAGTATAATATTATTTCTACTACAAAGAATTTTCTGAAAATCATATAAGGATCTGGTACATATCATGATGGAGGCCTAATGCCTTGAGTAGCCTGTGATTTTTCAACTCATATTTGTTAGAACTCAATGTATGAAAATTCATTAAAGCCTGTGTTAAGACTGCTTTCTTCCAAGCAATTGGGGTACCATGGACCCGAACCCATTTTAAAATTATAATTCTAAGCTTATGGGAGTAGCACCTCTTGGGCTTTGACCTCATCCAGTTTCCAGCTTGCACAGAAAGGTACGAGGTTCTGTCCCTAGTTTCCTTTGCATACTAAAGCCGCACCAATCATAAAAATCTAAAGATATCCCCAGGTTATATGGGGGTCATGTCAGTGTTTTATTAACCTCATGGTCTTGTGCTTCTGGTTCATACCTAACCTCAAAAGAATTCTCTTACTTTCCTGCAGGCTCATCCAATCATTTAAAAATATGTTTTTAAAATTTTTATCAAGCTTAAAAAATATGTAGCTGAGGTCATTTTGTCAGAAAAAGAAGTCTCATTCTATTATCAGCGCTTGAGTTGTCTGGATATATAATTTTGTAAGCAAAGAAATACAATTCTTAATTTCTAATATTTATATAACTTCATTTCCTTATCATAATTGCATTTGTTGGGACCTTCAAAGCAACAGCCTTCACCTTGTTACCAAATTTATTTACAGTGATGTTTGCTTTTAGTTTTTTCTTTCTAGTAAATTTTATCTTGGATTAGAGGCATCCATCTGGCCCTGGCCAGGTGGCTCAGCGGGAATGTCGTCCTATACATGAAAAGACTGTGGGTTCAGCTGTTGGTCAAGGTACACACACCTGGGTTGCAGGTTTGATCCTGGCTTGGGGCCCACACGGGAAGGCAACCAATTAATGTTGCTCTCCCTCCACCCATACCTCCCTCTCTCCCTTTCTCTCTAAAATCAGTATTTCTAAATCTTTGGGGGAGGATTAAAAGAAAAAATGCATCCATGTGGTCCTTTTATGATCATTTTCAGTGCTCTAGCAAAATCATCCTTTTATCCTTTTTTTTTTTTACCTTATTGGTGAGGAGCTGAGAATAGAACTCTCCTGTAATTAAAAAAAATTTGTATTTGTATTTACTCTTTTTTCCCCCAATAGTTTGTCTTTTCCCCTTTGAACATGTTGCAGGAAGCTACCCATTTTACTCTTTTTCTCAAAGAACCAGTGGTTTATCATGCCTGATGTATATATAGTGTATATGCAATGTTTAAAATACATTTAAAGTAAATGTTTCTGGGGGTTACCTATTTTCATGATCAAAATCAACTTTTAAGGGCATTTCTGTTGTCAGTAAATAAACTAGGTATTAGGCAGAATCCCACTAATTCTTTTGTCTTTTTGCCATAGTAGCTGCAGATTATTTTCATTTAACTCTGTCAGCCCAACAAGAACAAAATACGCTGTTTGAAAAGCTTTGCTTAACAGTGCTAGTCAAAGGACACGGTAACAATGAAGAACTCTGACCTAGGTCATAACCTAAATAAAGTGAGCAACAGCACTCACTGATCCACTGGAAAAAAACTAGACGTAATCTCACATTCACAAAACAAAGCTGATACAAACCTCTCTCCTTATTTCTAATATACAATTTCAGTTAACATTTCAGTTTGACATTTGCAAAAACACTCCATTCTGGCAGTATAATGGTACCACCCACCTGTTTTTCATCAGCCTTATTTCTCTTTTCAACTGGGGGTCATCTGTCTTAGTTGTCTGAGATGTAAGAGTCACAGGAGATGTCATCACCACAGTTTGGGGAAGCGAAGCGGCTGAAGGTGTGGTACGGATCTGATAAGTCTGCATATCTCCTGATGCAGCTGTGTGGACAAAAGAATGAGTTAATTGATAAGGTGTCTTCAAAAGTATTTTGGGGACCCTGGCTGGTGGCTCAGTGGATAGGCACCGGCCTGCGAACCCAAAGGTCGCTGGTTTGATTCCCAGCCAGGGCACATAACCAGGTTGCAAGCCAGGTCTTCAGTTAGGTCTGTAGCTGGGGGCAGGTGAAAGACAACTATACATTGATGTTTCTCCTCCTCTCTGCCTCTTTCCTTTCCCCTCTCTCTGAAAATAATAAAATCTTTAAAAAATAAAAAGTATTCTGGGCCCTGGCTGGTGGCTCAGTGGATTAAGTGCTGGCCTGCAAACCGAAAGGTCGCCAGTTCAATTCCCAGTCAGGGCACATGACTGGGTTGTGGGCCAGAACCCCAGTTTAGGGCATGCGAGGCAACTGATCTGTGTATCTCTTATGCATCAAATTAGTTTCTCTCCCTCCCTTTCACCCTCCCTCTAAATATAAATAAATAACAACTTAAAAAAAGCATTTTGGGAGGCTTTCCATTGACAATTAAACACACTTACTTTGTACAACTACCTGGTTGCTGGGCACAAGTATTTGTTGTCCATCAGAGGTCTGTGCATACTGAAGAATTGTTGTACCTTGTTGAGTACTGCCTGAATTTGTCATGGTTAGTGCCTGAAGTCCCTGTACACCATCTGTGCCTGGACTGGCCAGCTGTAAGGCTCCGTTGGGGGCAATGGCAACTTTAACCAGAGAGAGAACAGAGCTATTATAAGGCTGTATATTAATTACAAAGGACTCTTGAAAACAAACACATAAATGCTATTAAAACAGGCTTGAAAGTATGCCCACATGACAACTGTGGGTGAACTATTATGTAAAAAATAAAATGGCATTTCTTTATAGAATTTTATAGTTCAGATGCACTAGTCTTAACCTTGTATTCTACAGTATAACTCCTCAAAACACATTTTGTGTTCTATGGACCACTCCATACTAACTGCTAATGTAACAGTAGCTCTGGAGCATTAGGAGGGCACTAATGGCTAACTTTTAAAGGAAAGTATAAGGAAACATTAATATACTTATGCTTCTCGAAAAAATATGTAAGACTGTAACAAAAATGTTTATAATAGATAAGTATGCCAGTGGGAAAAAACTCAAATAGGGTAAAAGGTTACATAATGAAAAAAATTCTTCACACTTGTTCCTTAGCTCTACTCTCTTAATATGTCTAACAGCAGTTACCACTAATGTTCCTAAGTGATATTTTAAAATGTCATTTATTCAGTTACTTCCTAGCAAAATTCACCAATAAGGTTAGGTCATCAGAAAGCCACTATTTCAATCACATTACTAAGCTCCCCACAAGCATGTCTCACTGAATTACATTACGTTGATGCTTTCTCCTGAAACCTTTAATGCCATGCTCATAATGGATGATCATATAGAAAACATTTAAGCATTGTATAGTTCTGACATAATAAATCCCCTTCAGAATCTAATGCCTCAGCTCTATACCCTCATTTCACATTATAATTATGTAATATAATGCCTGCCATGAAGCCAAAGTATAGTTAGTATATTTTAATACAAAATATTTTCTCAGGAGTTTCTAATTAGTGCCCCATTGCCACTCAACAAACATTCCCACATACTACTCTAAGTCACAGAACTTTAGAAACACATTAAAATTGTTTATATGCAGATTTGTTTTTAAGTTTATATTAGCAATTACTTTCAGTCTCCTTCCCATAACACATTACATGTATTTATATAAATATACAGATAAAAAGCAAATGTCCTATTACCTATCCCTATTGTTTTCACTGGCCACCCCTTACTCCTACCTTGAGGTAACCAGTATTTTTGGTGCATATCCTTCTTAATCTTCCTGTGCTCACATAAACTGATATACAACTGACCTTTGAAAAGCACAGGTTTGGACTATGAGAGTCCATTTATATGCAAGTTGTTTTCTTTCAGATTACTATTAATGCTTTTATTTCTGATTTTCCTACTATTTTCTTTCTCTGCCTTTATTGTAAGAATACAGTATATAATATACAAAATATGTTGACAGTTTATATTACCAGTAAGGCTTATAGTCAACAGTAGGCTGTTACCAGTAATTAAGTTTTGGGGGTCCTTAAGTTATATGAAGATTTCTGACTGCATGAGGGGTCAGCACCCCAAGCAGCATGTTGTTCAAGGGTCAGCTGTATTAATATATATCAACATATATGAAAGTACACCCACAAATGTATATACACCTTTTGATGTTAAATATACATGATAAATCAGAATTATTTTCATTTTTACAATATATCTTCCTATTCTTTTTTTAAACAGATTTTATTTATTATTTTTAGAGAGTGGGGGAGAGAGACATCAATGTATGGTCACCTTTCACCTGCCTCCAGCTACAGACCTGGCTGGAGACCTGGCTTGCAACCTGGTTTTGTGCCCTGGCTGGGAATTGAACCAGCAACCCTTGGGTTAGCAGGCCGGCACCTTATCCACTGTGCCACCAGCCAGGGCTATCTTCGTATTCTTTAACATGCACTATACAATAAAGTAGTCATTAACTACATGTGGCTGTTTGAAGTAACTAAAATTCAACAAAATAAAATATGCAGTCTCTTAGTCTCACCAGCCACATTTCAATAGTCAAAAATGGCTTAGTGCTACTGTACCAGACAATGCAGACACAGAATATTTCCATCATTAAGGAAGCTCTATTGGATCGTGCTGCCCTAAATACTAGTTACTGTATGTATAGGGAAAAAAAGGACATAATAGGGGTTGGGACCATCCATGGTTCCAGGTATCCACTGGGGGTCTTGGAATGTATTCCCTGTGGACTTGCTAGTATGTTGCCTTAAAAAACCTGGGGGGATGCACGAAACAAACTGGCATTTGCCAGAGGTTTGGGAGACTGGGTGAAAAAGGAGAAGGTATTAAGAAACACAACTTGGTGGTCCTGGCTGTGTGGCTCAGTTGATTGGAACATCATCCTGTATACCAAAAAGTGGAGGTTCGATCCCCAGTCAAGGCACGTACCTGAGTTGCATATTTCGTCACCCATTAGGGTGTGTTTGTGAGGTGGCTCTCTCTCATTGATGCCCTTCCTCCCTCCTTCCTCCCTCTCTCAACCCCTCTTTCCTCTCTAAAAATCAATAAACATATCCTTGGGTAAGGATTAAAAAAAAAAGAAGGAAAAGAAATGCAACTTGGCAGTTACAAAACAGTCACGGGGATATAAAGTTCGGCACAGGGAAAAATAGTCAAAATAGTCAATAATATTGACTGTGTATAGTGGTGGGCACTTAAAATTACTGGGGGGATATCACTTAGTAAATTATGTAATTGTCTAACCACTATTCTGTACAACTGAAACTAATATAATACTGAGTATCAACTGTAGGTGAAAACTAAAATTAAAAGAAAAAAAAAAAGAATTGGCAGGGACATAGTATTACATATGTATACAGTAAAAAAGAAATTCAGTTGTTTATAATGAGAGTGAATTTCCCACCTGCCTGATCTCTGCTCCCAAATATCCTTTTTTGCATTCATTATTCCCAGTTTCTTATGTGTCTGCAAGGAGGTGTTCTATTTTCATTCTTAAATCATTTATTCATGACAAATTTTGCTGAAAGCCTATGTGCCAGGCCCTGTATGCCAACGACACAGCTGTGAACAAGAAAAAGTTTTTTTCCCTCGAGGAACTTACATTAGTTCGTAAAAATAAGCTAACTGATAATTACAATCTATAATTGACTATGTACTTAAGTGTAATAAAAATATCAGAAAATAAAGAAACCTAAGGGGAGAAGCAGCATATTTTAAAGTCTCTTTGAGAAGGTGACATTTAAGCAGAGGAGGAGTGAAGACACAAGCCATGTAAAGATCTGGGAGAAGAAAGTGCCAGGTAATGGGGGATGACAACTCCAAAGATCCAGAGGGAGAAATAGGTTTCTTGTAGTTAACGAACAGTAAGAAAGTCTGTGTGGCCAGAATGCCATCACAGTGGCAAGAGATAATGAGAGTAATAATAGGCGAGGCCAGATCCTGAATGCAATGCTTTGTCATACCTCTAAGTGTGATGGAACATCACTAGAGGATTCTGAGCAAGAGTGGTGTGTTCTAATTGACACTTTGAATAAATAAATCACTTTGGATGCAGTATGGAAAACTTTTAGAACAAGAATGCGAGCATGATAACCAACTGGATGCCTACTGCAGGAACTCAGATGAGTGTAAACCAAGGCGGTAGCAGTAACGGGAGATGGTGAGAAGTGGTCAGATGGAACATATTTTGTGGCAAGAGCCGATTACAATCAAACCTTGGTTCTCAAACCTCTCCCATCTTGAACATTTCAGTTCTTGACCAAGCTGTTCATGGGAAAAGTGTCTTGGCTGTGGAACAAAACTTCAGTTCCTGACTCTGATGATGATACCTATATGATTAGTCACATGTCTCTCAGGCATGATTTGGTTTTCAAACAAATTGCTTCTTGAACAGCCTTTTGGAATGAATTAAGTTTAAGAACTGAGATTCCACTACAGACTTGAAGAACAGGTGTTAAGAGCAGAGGGAGACTTTCTCTGTAACTGGACAGCCCAAGTAAATTTCCCAGGATGAAATAGAGCTTGATTGTGGTGGTTAGACCATTCCATGCATTTGTCAAAACTAACAGACTTTTCCCCCAAACTAAGTGGATCATTTTACAAGGTGTGTGACTTTAGGGATTATCTAACTCAATAAGCCTCAGTCTCCTTATAAACTGATAACTGCCTACATCACAAAGTTGTAAGGAGTGAGATATTGCTGATAAAGTACTTTGCATTATTTCTGGCTCAAAATGTTACCCTTTAATAATCATTCTTAAAAAATAATCATCACCACCAAGTATGACAGTCTTTCTACATACCCTTTACAGGAAAGGGTCAGTTTTTATGTATCTATCAGGTGGAAATCTTTTCCTATACGTACTGTACTGTCCGGTGCTAGTCTGATAGATGGAGGTTGGAACAGACATAGAAGTGACAGCAGAAACTCCAGGATTTTCTCCGTCTCCTTTTCTGCCTCGTGTATCTTCAGAAGATAGGTCTTTCAAAATTTTTCTGTGAAAAACAGAACTCTATTAATGTTGGTAATGTGGATGGCTTTATATAAAGAAATTGCTAAGTAAAACTTTTCAATCCCCAGTTAAAAGTAATCTACTAGACACCTAAAATATATGTCAAGGAATCTTTCTGTTTACTTCTGTTATGATGTATTGCAGGCTAGTTGTATTTTAGTTCATGATTATCTGAAAAGAGACATTGAACACATACTCATACAGAATGCCTTTCAATGCACAAGACCCTTACAGAGGTTTAAGATGTTACTTTCCTTACAAGAGAGATGGCTCTGTTATGAGGGATTTCATTGTTGGTTGCTAGTGTTAGTGACTTTCTTTGAAAAAGATCAAATTTAATTTTTCAACCTTCAATTCCATAGTTGGATAGAGGCCCACAGTTCTCAGAAAGAACAAAGATTAGAAATACTAAATGCAGAATGAGAAATAAAATTGCTTATCTTAACAAAAGGTCGTAAGATCGCTCAGACTTGATAAAATGGGACTCATAGTGGGAATAAGGGATGGAAGGAGATTCCTTACTGAAAAGGTCTTCCAACACATCATTAGGGGAGAGAGAAATAAGCATTATTTGTTTCTTGGGGGGAAAAAATTATCTACTCAAGAATTCCATGTTCACTGTAGAAGAATCATAAAACTGATGTACCTGAGAGAAAACAATAACAAAAACAGAATTTCTCACACAAAAAAACCCTTAGCATTAAAAGGGCTCTTTCATGTTCTCTATGCCAACCTTACAGTCCAGAAAGGAATTCTCCCCTCCTTTCATTACTAACAGCCTCTGCTTCCAGGAATAAAGCATCCAAAAAGCAAACCATTCAATTATTGAACAGTTAGAGCCCTTATCAGACTCAAAGCTGGCTACACTCAGTGAAGCTAGAGAAATTAATTTTACTCCCTTCAGCTCTTCTTATATAAAATAGTAAATAAAGATCATTCTCAAGCTTGGTCTCCTTAGTCTGGACAATTTTCCCAAGGGCTAGTAAAATCATGGACTGTATTAGGAAGATGGCAGTCCTAGAGAACTCGGTGTTAGGCATTTGTAGAAGTCACAATAGTTTCTAAACCTGCTTATGTCTCAGAATCATCTGAAGTTTTTATTCACTCCAGATTCCTGTCTGGTACCCCATGACTGAGCGAGCAGGCAAGACAGAGCTCCAGAATCCCCCTTAACAAGCTGCCTGCACGGTCTTATGCAGCCAGCCAAGCGTAAGACTGGAATACAATGCCCATTTCTTTTTTCGCTTTATGTTATGAAACATTTTGAGTATAAAGAAAAGTATAGAAAATAAAACATCTATGCAGATATACCAAGAATCATTAGATGCTAGTTATTTTGCCACAATTGCTTCACATCTCTTATTTTTAATAGGAATTGTTATTTATTCATTAATGTCACCACCAATCTGTTTCCCTTTTTTCCCCACTCTGAGAATACCATTATTTAAATTGTTGTATATTATTACTTTATATTTACTGCATAATATTTAGAGGTATTATTTGCCATTATTTTGTATTTTTTCTCATCTTTCTGACTCAACCTGGGAGAGCTTTAGGGAGCAGTCTTTTGGATAACTCCTCTATCTTCTTCCCAGTGATAGTCAATTCCTATGGGCTTGACTACCTTATGTAAACTGATGACCTGTCAAATAGTATTTCCCCGGCCTTTCTTCTGAACTCGACTCCCATATCTAATTATTTATTGAACATTTCCATTTGATAGGAACCTCAAACTTAGAACATCCAAAATCTAATGTCAAATATCCTTCCATCTCTGGCAGTCTTCCCTATTATGTAATTATCAACTGTATTCTCCAAAAATTCTGGAGTCATACCCCCTCTTTTCTTGCCTCATAGCCAAGTCGTAAGCAAATTCCATCATCTCTCTTCAAAATATGTCCAGATTCTTACCCACCCTCACCGCTTCCACTGCTGCATCCAGTCCATGCTACCACCCCACCTTGATTAGAAGTCATAATTGCCTCTGGAGGTCCTCCTCTTGTCTGCTACAGTCTATTGTCCATGCAGCAACCAGTCATCTATTTGGCTGATGGTACTGTTCAATTCTTCTACAATCTTGATTTTCTGACTACAACCTCTGTAGAGGTAGATATACTGAAATCTTCAGCTCTTACTGTGGAATTCCTAACTTCACTTTTCCGTTAAAATTTTTTTTTTTTTTTTTAAGATTTTATCTCATTATTTTTAGAAAGAGGGGAAGGGAGAGGCAGAGAAGGAAAGAGACATCAATGTATGGTCGCATTTCACCTGCCTCCAGCCACAGACCTGACTGGAGACCTGGTTTGCAACCTGGTTATGTGCCCTGGCTGGGGAATCGAACCTGCGACCTTTGGGTTCGCAAGCCGGCGCCTTAGCCACTGTGCTACCAGCCAGGGCCAGTTGTTAATTTTTAATACATGTATTTTGCTCTGTGGCTAGGTGCATACACATTTAGGACTGTTATGTTTTTGGGTGACTGACTCCATCTTGGTCACTGGTAATTTTTTTGCTCTGGTATTTTTTTTTTTTTTTTTTTTGGTACAATATTAATGTAGCCACTTGATTTTTCTCTTGATTATATTTTTATTTCTCTTGGATGGATTTACATATATACACACACAAACACAAACACAGAGCAGTGATTCATATGGTAAATATGTACAGCATTTTGAAGATCCAGTGACTGTCCCATTTTCTTTTCCGGTCATCAATGTATGTGGGTTCTAATTCCTCTACATCCTTATCAACACTTAGGTCTTTTTAAAAATTTTAGATATACTAGTGGCTTTGAAGCAGCATCTCATAATTTTGATACCTAATGACAAATAATAATGAACATTTTTTCTTAAGTTTATATTGGCTATTTGGAGACCTGGCTGGTGGCGCAGTGAATAAGGTGCTGGCCTATTAACCCAAAGGTTGTGATTCCATTCCCAGCCAGGGCATATAACCAGGTTGCAAGCCAGGTCTCTAGCCAGGTTTCCAGCTGCAGGGAGGTGAAAGGCAACCATACCTTGATGTTTCTCTCTCTTCCCCTCCCTCTGAAAAATAAATAAAATCTTTATATACATATATATATGTGTGTGTGTGTGTATATATTTATTTATTATACACATATACCATTTGTATTATCTGTGGAGAAATGTCCACTCATTTCATTTTGAAAAAATAATTTTATTTATTATTTTTAGAGAGAGAGGAAGGGAGAGATGGAGAGCGACATTAACGTATAGTTGCCTTTCACCTGCCTACAGCCATGGAGCTGGCTGGAGACCTGGCTTGCAACCTGGTTATGTGCCCTGGCTGGGAATCAAACCAGCAACCTTTGTTTTCATAGGCCGGCACCTTATCCACTGAACCACCAGCCAGGGTTTTCCTCATTTTTAAAGAATGATTTGATTTGTTTTTAGAGAGATGGGAAGGGAGGGAGAGAGAGAAACATTGATTGACTGTCACCCATGCCCTAACCAGAGGTGGGGCCTGCAACCCAGGCATGTGCCCTGACCAGGAATCAAACTAGTGACCTTTTGCTTTGCTGGATGATGCTCAACCAACTGAGCCACACCAATTAAGGCTTTCCTCTTTTTTAAATTGGGTTATCTGTCTTAACATTATTTAGTCTCCTGGTTGGTGAAAGTGGGATGCCTTTTCACTCATTTATAAATCTCTATGCTTGATCTCAGCCAAATGGCTGAGAAGTCATCATTTTTCACCTATTCAAATCTCATGAAATTTCTTTCAAAGTTTGTAGTTTTCAGTATATAAATATTATACTTCTTTGTTAAATTTACACCGAAATATAATTTAAATTTATAAATTAAATTTCAGACCTAAGTATATTATACATTTTAAAAAATACACTGTAATGTTTTAAGTGTAATTATTTTCTTAATTTCATTTTTGGATTATTTATTGCTACTGTGTAGAAATACAACTGACTTTTGTAAACTGACTTGTAACCTATAACCTTGCTGAGTTTTCATCAGTTTCATTTTTGTGAATTCTTTAGAATTTTCTGTATTTTGCTAACTATTTTATTTCTTCCTTTCCAACCTTGGTGACTTTTATTTCTTTTTTTGTCTAACTGTATTAAGTATAACGATAAACAGAAGTAGTGAGCATAGACATCTATCCATAGACTTATCTTGCTCCTGATCTTACAAAGGAAACATTCAGTCTTTTACCATTAAATATATTAGCTATAGACTTTTGTAGATGTCCTTGATCAGGTTGAGGAAGCTCCCTTCTACCTGTTTGATGAGCATTTTCATCATTAAAGGGTATTGGATTTTGTCAAATGCTTTTCTGTGTGCTGAGATGATCATTATAGGCTTTTTTCCCCCCCTATGAGTATGAGGTATTCAAATGTTAAACCAATATTGAATTCCTGGGATAATTTCTACTTGATCATAGTCATAATCATAAACAACATTCTATATGTTGTTGAATTTGGGTATTTTGTTGAGTTTGTATCTAGATTCATGAGGAATGTTGGTCTGTAATTTAATAATTTGCCTTTTAATTGGTGAGTAAAAGCCATGTCTTCTCAACATAATTATTAATAGTGGTTATCTACTATTTTATTTGCTTTCTGGTTATTTTATATATATATATATATTTTTTCAATGTATGGTTGTGTTTCACCTGCCTCCAGCCACAGACCTGACTGGAGACCTGGTTTGCAACCTGGTTATGTGCCCTGGCTGGGGAATCGAACCTGTGACCTTTGGGTTCGCAGGCCAGTGCCTTATCCACTGTGCTACCAGCCAGGGCCATGGTTTTTATTTTTAAGTTCTTCTATATTCTTTCAGTTATTTGAAGACTTTTTAGAACTCCATTTTAATTTATCTACTGTGTTTGAACAAATCTCATTATATAGTATTTTTAGTAGTTGCTCCAGGATGTTACAATATAGATTCCTGGTTTCCTCAGAAGTCATTATTTTACCACTTTAAGTGAACCTCAGAAACCATACCACATATTATAATAAATTTCTTTATCCTCCCCTCCTTTATATACTTATAGTTATATATTTAAAAAATGTTAAGTTATAGTTGACATACAATATAATTAGTTTAATTTCAGGTGTACAACATAGTGATATCTTTCCAATATAATCACCATGTAGCTGTCTTGTATATGATATATTCATATGTTGAAAATCCCATCAGCCCTGGCTGGTGTGGCTTAATGGATTGAGGGGGACAGCTTGTGAACCAAAGGGTCACCAGTCTGATTCCCAATTAAGTCACATGCCTGGGTTGCAGGCCAGGTCCCCCAGTCAGGGGCGTGCAAGAGGCAACCAACTGATGTAACTCTCACACGTTTGTGTTTCTCTCCCTCCCTTCCTGTCTCTCTAAAGATAAAATCTAAAAAATTATAATAGAAAGTAAGTCATTTGAAAAAAAATTAACTTAAACCCCACCAGATGTCACATTTTATTCAATCATCAAATATACTTAAAAGAACTCAGTAGAATAGCCCATTATTTTTGCCTAGCTCCTGCTGTTTGTTTCTTCCTTTTTTTAAAAAAAAATTATTTATTATTTTTCAGAGAGAGGGGAAGGGAGAGAGGCAGAGAGGGAGAGAAACATCAATGTATGGTTGCCTTTCATCTGCCTTCAGCTGTGGACCTGGCTGGAGACCTGACTTGCAATCTGGTTATGTTGCCCTGGCTGGGAATTGAACCAGCGACCTTTGGGTTCACAGAACGGCACCTTATCCACTGTGCCACCAGCCAGAGCTTTGTTTCTGCATTTTTAACCTTCCAAGTTTATTTCCGTGTTAAGAACGTTCTTAGCAGTTATTTTAGAGCAGGTGTGCTGTCGGTGATTTTTCTTTTTCTGTTTTTCTTTCCCTGAGACTATTTATTTCACCTCCATATTATCACTACATACAAAATTCTGGACTGACAGTTTTCTTTCAGCACTTTTTAGTATTTGCTGAGGTTTTTCTTTTTTTAAAAAGAATTTCATTTATTATTTCCAGAGAGAAAGAGGAAGGGAGAGAGGTAGAGAGGGAGAGAGACATCAATGTACGGTTGCCTTTCACCTGCTTCCAGCTACGGACCTCGCTGGAGACCTGGCTTGCAACCTGGTTATGTGCCCTGGCTGGGGAATTGAACCAGCGACCTTTGGGTTCGCATGGGCACCTTATCCACTGTGCTACCAGCCAGGGTGAGTTTTTTTTTTTTTAAATCCATGGCTTTACCATGTGTGGGGACATTTTAAGCCATTATTTCTTCAAATATTGTTTCTACAACATACTTTTCCCTCTCTTATGACTTAAATGTTAGAGCTTTTGGTATTATCTCAAAAGTCCCTGAGAATTTGTTAATTTCTTCCAATCTCTGTCATTTAGGTTGGATAATTTCCATTGAACTATCTGAACTTGACTACCTCCTTATTTCTATTCTTCTATGGAACCCACCCTAACTGGTTTTATTGCTGTTACTGTACTTCTCAGTTCTAAAGTTTCTATATGTTTCTCCTCTTCTATTTTTTGTTGAGTTCCTATCTTTCCATTTATTTCAAAAGATTTCACCCTTAATTGTTACAACATTTAAATAACAGTTTCCTGGAAAGGGAACCCTCATTCTATTGTGGGAATGCAGACTGGTATAGCCACTATGAAAAAAGTAGAAGTTCCTCAAAAAGTTTTAAAAATAGAACTGCCTTAGAACCCTGAATTTCCATTTCTGGTTATGTATCTGAAAAACCCACAAGCTGAACGTGGGCAATCAAATGCTCCTCATCCCACCCTGACCAGTGCAGCTCAGTTGGTTGGGCGTCATGCTGCAAAGCAAAAGGTCACTGGTTTGATTTCTGGTCAGGCCACATGCTTGGGTTGTGGGTCTGGTCCCCAGTCAGGCAACATACAAGAGGAAACTGATCAGTGTTTCTCTCCCTCCCTTTTCCTCTCTAAAAAAGCCAAACCAAACCAAAACCACACACACACAAAACTCCTCATCCTCTCCCTCTGTCCTTGGAAAGTATGCTCTGCCTACTAACCGCATAGTGGGAGCTGTTCCAAGGACATAGCCTTGAAAGAGTAAGTTGTTATCTGGATGGTGTATGTGACTGAACCCACTTAAGGCCTCTATATACTTTTAAGATTTTGGCAGTGGTGCAGAGATCTACCCATCTTGCAGCCACACAAAATAAGCCTTGTAAGTAAGTTCCCTTGTTTAGTACACCTGTCATTTACCAATCTGGAACAGTCTGTCTCTGTCTCTAGTCTCCTCTTGCCATCTGTGTACCACAGCCAGTTTGCAAACTAACAACTGGCCATCAACCTCTACTTGAGAAGGGTTGGTCTGTATGTTAAATGCTTGTGAGCATGAGAATATCCTGAAAACGCTGGCTGCTTTAATACTTAAAAAAAGCGGGGTGTGGAAAGTTTTCTAAAATTTAGACTGCTGTAGAAGTGCCTTGCCCAAATCTAACTAGAAGCTTCCACTGACTCACCTCTGCCATGACTCAAGTCCCCACTGCGACCAAGTGGCATCCTACCTGCAGTGCAGGAGCGCTGTCTGCCAGCTCAGTGGCTCTAGAAATGTGGGTGCTACTGTGTAGAGTGTGTAGATCCTCCAAATGCCCCCACCCCTGTTCCTGTGGTGGCCTCTAAGGCCTGTGGAGAGGGAACCAGGGAAATGCCTACTGATACAGATGGCTGGAGAAAGGACTAAAGGCAGCAGTCAGAAACTGAACTCAGAGCAGTTTGGCTGGTGATGACTTCTACGTAACAGTACATGTAAATGAACCCAGTTAAGGAACCTATAGACAATTTTTAGATTCTGATGGGCAGGGAGCAGCTCTACTCATAGTGCTGCCACTTAAAAAAGCCTTTACAGTAAGTTCTCTTGTTTTGGAGCCTGTCACTTACCAGTTTGAAGTGGTCTGCAGGGTTTGGTTTTTTTTGGTCTCTCCTTGCCTTCGGTATATAGGGGCCAATTTGCAAACAGACCATTCCTGTTTTACATGTTTCTGCCCCTGTATTTCTTTCCATTTTTGTAACAAGGTTCTGAGTAATCTGACTCCTGTTTACCTTTTCTTCTTGATAAACCTCCCCCCTTCCTCCTGGCACCTTAAATTCTCAACCTCTTTCCAATCATACAACCTGCCTTTGATTATCCTGTTCCCTCAGCCTAAGAAGCTCTTTTTCTGCCTTGCAAAACTCCTCCTCGTTCCTATCTCAAACTTGTCAGATTGATGGTGATCTAAACCACATACTTTAAAGTCTTTCCCACTCATTCTACCAGGCAGGAATGACAAGAGATGTAGTTCTCTCATAACATTAAAAATCTTAACTGCATTTGTTTATATGTTTTAAAGACAGGGTTTTACCTTTTCTTCTGTTCCTCCTACCATCTGTGTCTAGACTTGTCAATTCTACCACAGCAGTGTCTCAAGTCCACTCACTCCAAAGCTTTCTCACTACCCATATGAAATCACCAAGAGTATTTCAAGTTTTCTATCAATTAGTTGTACTACTTCCAGCTGTCCATTAAACAATTACTGATAATCTTGTATGATGACTTTGTAGGCACTTGGATCACAAAAAATAATACATGGGTCATGTCTTTAAATAAACTGGATTCCAACAGGATTAATACTGTAACAGGAGTCAATAAAAGGATACCACAGAAGAAACACGTAATTTGGTCTTGGGAGTCTTGTGTGGGTAGTGGAGAGGAGGTAATCAGAGAAGGCTTTCAGGAGGAAGTAAGGTCTCAAGTACATGCAGGAGTTACACGCATGTAGAACAATGTGTTTCAGCAAGGGGACACTTAAGGAACAAAAGCCCAGAGGAAGTTAAGAAAGGGACCACAAAGTAATTCCAATACATAAAATCTACTGTCCTTCTTTCATTTTGTTAACATTAAGTTAGCCATCTAAAAGTAAATGTGGAGTTCTGGCTGGCGTGGCTCAGTGCAGGCCTGTGAACCAAAAGCTCCCGAATTTGATTCTCAGTCAGGGCACATACCTGGGTTGTGGGCCAGGCCCCCAGTTGAGGGTGTGTGAGAGGCAACCAACTGCTGTCTCTCTCGCACATCAAGGTTGCTTTCCCTTTCCCTCTCTAAATAAATAAATAAATAAAAGGAAGTAAATGTGGAAATCTAATACTTTGTTAATGGTAAGTCTAAATTTCTCTTTAGCACAGCAACTTGCGCCCTTCTATCTAGCTGAAATTCCCTTCCTGTCTAAACATGAGCTCCGTCTTAGTTTGTTTTGACACAGCACCATCTGAAGTCATTTGGTATTACAGCACACACGCAGCTTGATACAAGGGTACTCACCTGTAAGATGGGCGCCGTGCTAGGATCCCGTGTGCTTTCTGTGAGGAGCCTATACTATCTGATGAGTCCTGAGATTCTTCACTTTCTGATAAAGATGATACCTAAAAACAGAACTGATTTTAATATGATGAAAATGCAGGTGGGAAAAGAATTTCATTTTTACTTTCAGGAAAAAATGATTTGTCTCCTACCACTCACTTGTCATTAAATCTAAGGTCTAAAATAAAGAAACAAAAGGAAATGGAAAAAGGAGTATATTTCAGGAGCCTAAACTAATTAAGTACAAGTGCTTCAAACTAAGAAGAAAATCTATCCTCAAAACAAAGCAATACATATTTTTCATCAGAGATGTAAAGACCCACCTCTGATCTCTATTTCTATACTGATGCACGTTATGCAAAGTTTTTAAAAAGTCATTAATGCTGAGAGGACTGCAGAGTATGCAAGTCTGTTAGGCACAAAGTCTAGGCTATATATACATTAAGGGCTTTTTAGACAGCCCTTAAAGCCATTAAGACTAGATAGGCTCAATCATGGGAAAAATATAGAGAAGAGGACAAAGAACAAAACCCAGGAACGTTCTAACATTAAGATATTAGGAAGAAGGGGAGGAACCAGCAAATGAAACTGAGAACAAGCCACAAGCAAACCAGGAGGAATACCAAATGAGTGCGGTGTCTTTGGAAAAGTAGAGAACATAGTGTGAAGGGAAAAGTAGGCTCAACCATGTCAAATGGTGCTAACAGGTGAAGTAAAACAGACTGAAAACGGACCATTAAATTTAGCAAGGCAGAGGTCACTGGCAAGGGCAGATATAAACATATGCTACTTAAAGATAAATAGCTTTATTTCACTTCACAATTAAATGAGTTACTACATGTAAAAACACTTAGTGCATGACACACACACAGCAAGCACACAATAACCATATGCAAGTTTTAAGTTATAATAATATCCTACAATTGAGAAAACAAGTTTTTTGATTTTTAAAATGTATTAAGTTTCCCAACACTTGACCAAATTTAAATAATAACACCGGATTTCATCTTCATTTAGGAAAATAAAATCAGCCCTGGCTGGTAGCATAGCAGATAAGGCACAGGCCTGTGAACCCAAAGGTCACTGGTTCAATTCCCAGCCAGGGCACATAACCAGGTTGCAAGCCAGGTCTCCAGCCAAGTCCATAGCTGAAGGCAGGTGAGGTGAAAGGCTACCTACCATACATTGATGTCTCTCTCCCTCTCTACCTCTCTTCCTTCCTCTCTCTCTGGAAATAATAAAACCTTAAAAAATAATGATAAATAAGTAAATAAAATAAAAATGATCCAGCCCGGATTGGTGTGGCTCAATGGGCTAGGTACCATCCCTTAAAGTGAAAGAAAGGTTATCAGCTTGATTACCAATCTGGGCACAGGCCTGGGCTGCAGTTCACATATGTCTGGGTTGTAGTTTGGTCCCTGGTCGACCAGGGCATGTATGAGGGCAACCAAATGATATTTCTCCCCCCATTTTGCTCCCTCCTTTCCCTGCTCTATAAAAATAAATAAAATCTAAAAAAAAACAAAAACAAAAAACCCTTAAAAAAAAAATCCAAACAGGCTTTTAGAAAGGACATAAATCAATTCTCTATATTACTATTACTAGTTGTAGAAAGTCTTCCCCTAAATTATTTAGACAGATCTTAAAGTTCCAGAAGCTTGTTTTACATTCTGTAATCTTAAAAAACAAGGCTTAGTGTGCAACTACTTATTTATACCTTACATTAAATCTTTTTTTTTAATAGAAAAGAACTGATCGTGACCTATAATAACTAAGAAATGATAAGAGTAACAAATAATAAAGTAATAATTAAGAAAAAGTTGTCACTTTTATGTTTCCTTCGGCATCATGGATATGCCATTTCTAATTAAACTTTTAACAGTTTTCACTGTCATTAAGTTTACTCCCAAGCCTCCTACTGAACTCAAGAAAGTAATTTCTAAAACGAAGAGATTACTTATGACTAAGATCAAGTATTTCTCCTTAATGACAGTACTAGTAAAAGTAAATGCTTCATACAAAAACAAAAAAAAAAAATCCATGCTGCAGCCACCTTTCGTATAGGAAAACCAAATAAAAATGCAGTTCTAGAGCTGACAACATTGCCAAACACTAGATGTATTCAGGAGGAAAAATCAGGTATACAGCTTTTTCTAGGATAATGCTTCTGAAAATGAGAGCTGACCAAGGCCATTATTAGACTCACAGGAACCAAAAGATAAGATAGGAAGAACAGGAAGAAAAGGAACCCAGGATAGCACTTTCCTTCCCAGTGCTGTCAGATGTCAATATGATGGTAGATATCTAGATAAAAACTTTACTCAACTCTGACAACTTTCGTTTATTTGACTTCCATAAAGCATAAGGTAGATGCTTTCTTCGCTAAGCCACTCATTATTACCCTTGCTTCTGAATTCTTTTTTTGTGCAGGATCGATTACCACTGTAATAAAAGGGTGTTTTCTCTTAAGAAGTAATTTCTTCAGATTCTAAGTAATAGTTTCCCCCAACAATGTTTTCTATTATCACTAGGTACTATATACATAAAAGTAGGAATTCTAAAACTTTTCTATTTGCTTCATTTGTTCTATAGTCTAATTTCCATGACAACTTTATTATCTTGGTTTATGATAACTAAAGCCATTTGAATATGCCTGAAGACTCAAGATAAAAAAGTCCCCTCTCTCAACCACTAAGTCTTTGAATTTCTGTACCGTTTGCACGTGTGGTGGGTGAATTACAGAAGACTGAGCTGTCTGGATGACCCCCTGAACCTGTACTTGCTCTCCAGGAAGAGGTACAATTGTCACTGGCGCAGATCCTCTTAATGACATCTAAGAACAAATAAAAATTCAATTAACAAAATATATACTGTACCTATACACATATGATAGCTGAGTTCTTAACACTGGAAGACATATTTTAGAGCTTATTACATTTAACCAAATCTATTAACCAAACATTAGAAATCTTCTGTGGGCTAGAGACTGCAATGGGGTTAAGAGTACAAACTAATTACAACAAACAGAATAAGAGCTGTAATATTAGAGGAAAAGTAGAGAGTACTGTACTGTGGAAGCAAAGAGAGGGTGCTACTTCAGCTGGATTGGAAGGATAAAAATTCCCTGAAGGTGTGTATAGGGAAAGGGGTTAGAAGGTATTTTGTGTAGAAGAAGTGTGCAAAACCATGGAGGCTTCTTTAGAGCATGTTGTTTTGAGAAGATCTGGTTGAAAACCAAGAGTCAAACAGTAAGAGAAATGCCAACTTTAGGCAGTGTCTTCAAAGAAAATTAAAATATTTTAAGTAAGTAACTGAATCATAAGACGGTAATTTATTTCTGGGGACATTAAATGGGGCCTCATGGAAATCCCACAATATGCTAAACTAAAAAAAGCCCACCCATCATCCCTCAAGGGTTTTCTCCGATACATTTCTCTTTCGAGACACTTTCTTGGATATCTTCAGTTAACAGATTTCTCACTGCCATTTGGACTACTCTAGTTCATACCATTCACCTTGGACTTAAATCTCATTTTCAATCTCAATCTCTCAATCTCTCTCTCTCACACACACACAATCCAAGTTGCTTCTTGGGTCCTGGAAGTCACCTTCCCTGCTGCTCCCCTGTTTGTAGCAGGTCCCCAAACAGCACCTTAGTCCCTTTCATTAAAGTTTCTTTCCCCCAAAATGCCCAAGTCATGAAATTCTGTATAAAAAAGTTTATCCAGCTACTAAGAAATGTAAATTCTCAGCAGAAAGGACCCAATCCACCACTCCCTCAACCCATATTCAATAAGGACTGGACCAAATTGTAGCACAAATTCTATCAGCTTGAGGCCATGACCCAAGGATGACCCCAGCCCCCTTAAAATGCCTGCCTGAGAAAGTAAGTCTAATGCTTCCAAGAGAATTCACTGTTTATTCCAGCCAAAACCCAACCTCATTTTTCTTAGAACATTTACTTTAGAAACCTTGCAGTTATAAATAATTTCTGAGCCTTAAGATGTAATTCTACAACCCAGAAATGTCTTTCTCAAGGACATCTCTTGAAATGTTAACCACCAAGGAGGACAGGGACTTGTTTCCCAGTCTCTGTGCGAGGAGCCTAACTTTGATAAGCACCAATTAGTAACGCAGATTACTTAATGACAACGACCAACCTTCCTACCCAACACCTGTAGTACTTTTCCTTAGCATACACACCCCAGTGTTTAAAAAGGCTCTCACCTTTTGATTCAGCAGACTTACGTTCAAATATGCTTGACTCTCTCTTCCCTATTAACTTGTCTGAATGAAATCCATTGTGCTGTCTTTAGTAAGTCTCTCTAGCTTAGTTTCTCTTTGACAGTATTCAATATGGTGATACAGAAATTAAAGGGTAAAAATAAACTGAGAATTTGCAAATCTTGAGAGTGCCCAGAACTGGATACCATTACACTAAAAAATAAATGAAAAGTTCCCTTACTTTTCAGAGTCCAACTTAAGCTAATCATTGAAGTAATAGAAGAGCCTAAGTGGGATTAATTACATTTGTTAAAAGACTAAAAGCAATCATTCTTCCAGGGTTTCTGGTAATTCTAGTGACCTTTGGGCAGACTGTAGGTCTAGCAGGTAGGAAGGGGAAAAAACCCACCAAATTCTGTTTTAGCCTGTAGTTGCCCCCCCACACCCCCATCCCTTATTATTACTAGTGTTCCACAACCTCACAAAATACTCAGGCTTCCAAAGCTTGGTGTCTTCCCATTCCCACTCTCAAACTTGATCAGCTAAATCCCGCGCTCTCTCTAAAAGGAGGAAAAGAAAGAACTAGTCCGGCAATTTTAACTTGAGGTTGAAACATAGATGACTACCTCCACTAGTTACTTGGCAGCATTAACAAAGCTTTCTGCAATGATGAAATGTCCTATATCTGCACTACCTGATATGGCAGTCAATAGCCACATGCAAGGATCACGCATTTTATTTTATTTATTTTTAAGATTTTTTTTTAAAGATTTTATTTCATTATTTTTTAGAAAGAGGGGAAGGGAGAGAGGCAGAGAGGGAGAGAGACATCAATGTATGGTTGCATTTAACCTGCCTCCAGCCACAGACCTGACTGGAGACCTGGTTTGCAACCTGGTTATGTGCCCTGGCTGGGGAATCGAACCTGCGACCTTTCGGTTCGCAGGCCGGCACCTTAACCACTGTGCTACCAGCCAGGGCAGGATCAAGCATTTTAAATGTAGCTAGACTAGTGTGGCTGAGGAACTGACTTTTTACTTTTAATTTTAAGTAATATAAATAAAAACTAAAATATCCACTTGTGGCTAGTGGCTGCCATGTTGAACAGTGCAGTTCGAGAACTTAAAAAGAAATGTAGAACCTGCTAGTACACTATGGCTTCAACCTCAGAACTTCTTTTCCTAAGATTTTAGAAGGGAAGAAAAGAACTTTTCTGGAGCTGCTCTTGTTAAATTGGGAGCTGCAGGATGTAAAGCTACCTGGTTTCCTCTTATTCTATGGGATTAGTTGTACCCAAAGTTCCGCTTATAAAAAAAAGTGAGAGGGCAAAAATTAGCATGCTCCTTAGCTCCCTAGTTAGGGGATTCAGGGACTGTAAACACTCCGGTGAGGGAGGGCTGGGAGGTAGAAGAGTGGCTGAAACATACAGAAGCTTCAGTCAGGCTTAACCCGATTTTCAGTAAAAAGCACCCAGTAATAAGTAGCTCAGCTATGCTGAGCAGATTACTTAACACCTCAGGGCTCCAGTTTCCTCCTTTGTAAATAGAACCGTTATTATCTTTTTCAGAGTTATAGTGATGGCTAAATGAGCAATACACAGAAAACAAAGGTAGGAGACAAATAAGAGAAGGAGCCTACATATCTGTCTCTTATTTGGATACTGATTCAATTGTTAAATATGTGTCAGGAAAATTTTAAATACCAAAGAATATTGGATGATATTAAGGAATATATTTTTAGGTATAATAGTATTGTGGTTATATTCTTTTAAAAAGTCCTTTTATATGAGATACAATATATCAAAACCTTGAAGGCTGAAATGGTATCTAGGATTCGCTTCAGAATGAATCCAGCTGGTTGGGGCAGGTGAGGGCAGGGTGGCAGGGACAAGTCGTGAGTTACTAGGCGGGGTGGCAGGGACAAGTTGTGAGTTACTAATTGCTGAAACTGGGTGATGGGAAACGTGAGGGTTCAACTTAATAATCTCTTCTTATGAATATGTTCAAAATTATCCACAGTAAGTGTTTTTGAAAAGTACCCAGCACAGGAGTGAACACAACTGTGGTTGGTCCCATCCTCTCTGGCTCCAGAGCCCAGTGCTCTTTCCAAGACACCGCTTTGGGTGCCAATCAGATTTTACAACCTCTCACTTCTGTATGTTTTCAGTTTCCTTCCCACACAGCATGCATATTTGCTGTTTTTTTTTTTTTCATTTCAAGGAAAGATAAAGCTGACTATGGCATTTGAATAATGGCTTAATTACTACAGTACCAAATGTGGTAACCCTTTATTAAGCCCAGAGCATCTGCTCAGTTCTTAAAGGATTGGAGCCTTAATACAAAATGCAAATGAAAAATAAACCCTGGCTGGTGGCTCAGTGGATAAAGTGCTGGCCTGCAAACCCAAAGGTTGCTGGTTCGATTCCCCAGCCAGGGCAACATAACCAGGTTGCAAACCAGGTCTGTGGCTGGAGGGAGATGAAGGGCAACCATATGTTGATGTCTCTCTCCTTCTCTGCACCTCTCTCCCTTCCCCTCCCTCTAAAAATAAAAAATAGTATCTGAAAAAAAAGAAAGAAAATGAACAAAGCCTTTGCAACTTTTAGTTTATTTAAGGTAAAGATAATTTAACTGTAATTTTGTGGTCTTAAGTTTCTTTTCCATAATTAAGTCCATTACGTACTTGCCCCAAAATGTCACTCTTGCTAGGTCTCAAAAGATTCAAATGACTCTTGGATGGCCAACATTTACACAAAGTAAACACTTAAACCTGACCAGGGTAAAGAATGCACACTCAACAGCATATCCATGTATCTCCTATACAATTATTTACTTACTAGTTTTCTTTAAAATATCTCCTTTTGTAAATCCAAATGTATTTTACTATGATAAATAAAAACCAGTACCACTTGCTATAAATATATGGTTAACCATAAAAATAAATATAGGCCCTGGCTGGTAGCACAGTGGATAAGGTGCCGGCCTGCGAACCCAAAGGTTGCAGGTTCGATTCCCCAGCCAGGGCACATAACCAGGTTGCAAACCAGGTCTCCAGTCAGGTCTGTGGCTGGAGGCAGGTGAAAAGTAACCATACATTGATGTCTCTCTCCCTCTCTGCCTCTCTCCCTTCCCCTCTTTCTAAAAATAATGAAATAAAATATTAAATAAATAAATAAATAAAATGAAAAATGTTATTATATATATTTTAAATTTTCTTTAAGAAAATTTTTATTCATTATTTTTAGAGAGAAGGGCAGGGAGGGAGGAAGAAAGGGAGAGAGACATTAATGTATGGTTGCTTTTCATTGGCCTCCAGCTACAGAGCTGGCTGGAGACCTGACCTGCAACCTGGTTATGTGCCCTGACTGGGAATCGAACCAACAATCTTTGGGTTCACAGGCTGGCGCCGATCCACTGAGCCACCAGCTAGGGCTGATATTTTAAAATTTCAAACCAAAAACCTAAAAACTCTTATTATGGTCTACAAAGTCCTGCACAGAATGGTCCTTCCCAGCTCTTGCTTCATCTCAAGCCATATTCTCCTAGTTCTGCTCACAGTGGAGTGTGACATCCCTTTTACTTTTCATGCTCTTTTCCATCACAAGGTCCTTGCATAAGATACTCCCTCATATGCCTATAAAGGTCTTTCTCCTCTTCCTGGAAAGTTGACATCTACTTATCCTTCAGATGTCAACTCAAGAGTCAATTCCTTAGCAAAGCTGTCCTATTCCCAACAGGGTCAAATTCCCTATTACAGTCCATGGTATATTCTGATCCTTTGCAGCACTTCTCAGGGGCATAGTTTCACATCTTAGAGGATATCTGGCCTTTACCTTGTCTCTTTCACTGGTCAGCAAGTACTATGAAGGAAAGGAACTAGCCTCTTTTTGCTCCACTCTACATTCCCAGCTAAGGTATTATATTAACCCACTGGCACATCAGATCCTAAATAAACCATTGTTTAGTAAATTAATGAAATATCTTCCAATTCTGGACATTTTACTAAGTTATTCCTAGAATTTCTTCCAGGTATATCTTTGGCTTTTCTATCTTGAATTATTTCCTCACTTGAGGACATTTAGCCAATTTACTTATTACCAGGCAAACAGCAATAAATGGCAAGGCACAAGAGATAGGTAACATCAACCTTCTCAGATTCCTCCTACTATCATGACCAGGGAGAAATGTTTTTCACTTTAAGTTTTAGTAGGGTCATTCTCACTGTTGACAGCCCACCTTGTTTCAGCCAATGCCCTAACTTTCAAATAAAAGATCTGATGTCTTTGAATTCAATATAATAGAAATATTCATCCATGCATTACCTAAAGAGATTTGGGAAACCTCCAGTGGTAGGGAATGTGTACCACATTTTGAGAAATACTACTCTAGAAAATTGGAGTGGGGTGGTTTTTTAACAGTGGGATCACCAAATTCCCCACAGCCCATGGTTTTTGGGATGTGGAAGGAGAAAAGACAGCTTTTAGATACTTTGCATATCAATGACAAGGTGCTGGCCAAGCCTTTCCTGAAGGGAAGTGGGCCTGGGTAAAGGGGGATGCTTCAGCTTAAGACACTTTTCATAAGAACGAGGTGTGATTGCTCCATCGTTCTTGAGGTCTGATGTGAAAGGAGGGGAGGGGCAGTTTCTGAAAATAGGAAGAGGGCCACTCCCCAGTTGGCCATGAGGTCTGGTGAGAAAGAATGTGCCATGTGGGGTTTTGGAAATTAAGACCTGGAGTAACAAAGGGAAAACCACCGGGAAACTTGCATGGAGAACATATCAGCAGGGCTGATGAGGCTGGAGTTGGAGGTGGCCTGCCTGAGGTGCTGAACTGTGACCTGGAATGCCAGGCAGCAGGCCAGAACCTCTGACTGCCGAGTTCTGAAACTGGCCTAATTTGGCGAAAGGCAGGACTACACTTAGTATTTTAAATGCAGTGTGACACAATGGCAGAAACCAACCATTATTCTGAATCTATAAAACTTTTAAATAACCCTCCATTTTCCTTTTCTGCCAAACGTTTGTATTGGTAGTTGTGCTTCTTGGTAGCAGGCAGTCAGAACCCACAAACATTCAGAACAGCATAGGCTGGGGTTCTGTCTGTAACAGGCAGGCAAACCTATGCAATATTATTCTTTGAATATCAGGACCAAGATTCTGGATTAAACAAATAACTAGACTCTATAAATGTTGCCTGTGGGCCAGGTGCTCTGATAGATCTTTGAGATACCAAAACAAAAGCCACAGTTATTGCCTTCAGAGCCAATCACAAAGATACTAATGAAAGAGTTTTAAATATAGTGCTTCACTACAGGTATGGCTTAACACAAGGCTTTTATTTTTTCTTGAAAGCCTGGCTAAAAAGCAAAATTTCACACCGAACAAACGTGTAAGAGAGTGTATGGGGGTATGTAGGAAGAGGGGGCAAATGTGGCAAATGTGAAAAAAAAAAATCACCTAGTTTTCTGTCATCTACGAAAAAATATTGTAAAGATAGAAATGGCGATAGTGGGGGGAATAAGGTGATACATTGTTATATCCTCTGGTTGATAGGCATTTCTCTATGGGTTTTGTGTTTCTGTGAACATTATGAATGTTTGTGTGGTGAACAGCTCTGAAAGACAAAAGGCAGATCTGTTTCTTGTCCAGAATAATAAGGGTAATGTCCTTCTTGAGGGCAACAGTTGGACAGGTTTGCTAGCAGCTCTCTTTAGAAGTCTGGTGCTTCCTAAGGTTGGAATTCACTCAGCGATGATGCAAACCCACAGCAGGTACAGTCTCCACCTGAGCTGCTCTGCATTCCCTCAATGGAACTTGGAGGGAAAGGGAAACTGAACAAACATTAAGTTCAAGCTGTTTGCTGTACCACCAAGCATCAAGTTCTTTTTCTCTGGACCAGGATTCTCATGTCTTCTGCCAGCATCCATGAAACTGAGGCAATCCAGCTTATTAGCTTACAGGCAGGGCAAAGCCTCGGACCTTTCATATTTCTTGACACTTTTCTGCCCCCTGCCTCATTTGTTTTCTAAAGACTCTAGATTCTAAATTACCAGGCCAAAATCTGAGCTAGAGCAATAACAAAGAATAAGCAGAATCTCCTATCAAGGTAGACTTGAACTGCTCTCAAGAGACGGGGAACTAAATGGCCAGGATTTTCTTTAGTTATAGATAGGAGACCTCTATCAAACTGGGGCTTCCAAAGGGCCACACACTCAGGGTAAGGTCACAGAAGGAAAGCTGTGTAGGTATGGAGGAGGGAAGAGCTAAAGGACATGTAACTAAGTCCAGCAAGCTCACAGCCCAAGGTAACATCACCAAAGTCATAAAAAAACAAGAGCCTTAAACCCTGAAAGTAGTTCTCCAGATACCAGGTAAATTCTTTTCGATGAAAGGCTCTCTCATCCTTGAGCACAGTGAATTCCTACCCTGGCTGGTATGGCTCAGTGGATTGGAGCTGGCTTGCAAACCCAAAGGTCCCTGGTTAGATTCCCAGTCAGAGCACATAACCAGGTCTCCAGCCAGGTCCTTAGCTGGAGGCAGGTGAAAGGCAACCATACACTGATGCTTCTCTCCCTTTCTTCCTCCCTCCCTGCCCTTCTCTCTGAAAATAGTGAATAAAATCTTGAAAAATTAAGAGGGAATTTTTAAAGATTAATAGACAGTAAAGAATACAAAATAACCAATCATATAAGGCACCATGAGCAAGAAGCAAAGACAACAGACAGTAGAATAAGACCAGATTTTATTTTATTTTTTATTCTTAACTGAGGACATGGTTATGGATTTTAGAGAGGGGAAGGGAGGGATGGAGAGAGGGAATGAGACATCGATGCAAGAAACAGATCCGTTGTCTCTTGTATGAGCCTGACTGGGGGCTAAACCGGCAACCTAGGCACGTGCCCTGACTGGGAATTGAACCCATGGCCTTTTGGTTTTTGGGACAACATTCCAACTGAGCCACACTGGCCTGGACCATACCTGAGTGATTTTTAGATCTTTACATCATCAAACACAGATAGTAAAATAAGTATGCTTACTATGCTCATAAACAGTAATTATAGTTTAATACAAGCTTTAAAACAGCTTCAGGAAACAGAAAAAACCAAATAGATTTTCTATAAATAAAGATATAGTATTTGAAATTTTCAGATATACCCGCAGGTCATAGATAAAGTCAATGGGAGAATTAGTGAGCTGGATGACAACTAAGAAGAAATTACCTGAACTGCATGCAACACAGGGAAACAGATGAAAGACCTTCAGGGCACATGGCTGGGTTGCCGGCCTTGTACCCTGTTGGGGGACTGTAAGAGACAACCAATCGATGTTTCTCAAAACACATTGAAATTTTTCTCTTCCTCTCCTTTTCTCCCTACCTTTCCCCATTTCCAAAATAAATAAAATCTAAAAAAAACAAAGAGTAGGGTGAGAAAGACAAGAATGGATCAGGGGTAAAATGTGAAGAGAAAATGGCTGAAAATGTTACATATAAATAATGATAGACACCAATTCATATTTAATAATTCCAAAGTGGAATAAAAAAAAGTTCACTCCTGAACACACATAATGAAGCTGTACAACTAATGGGAAGACTGTAAATGCAGTTGAAGGAAAAAAGACAAGATTATATTTAAAACAGCAATAGTCCGCTGCCTTCTCAAAGGCAACACTGGAAAACAGAAAAGGGGAACGATATTTTACACGTTTAAAAAAATAACCTAGAAATTCTATGCCCAGTGAAAATATGTTTTAAAAATGAGGATGGGAACAGAAGAGGCCGAATCATCACAACATAACTGGTAGGAATTGTGGAGACGCGAGACGTCTGGCTGGGCTCCCACAGGTGGCAGCTGAAGGGTCTGGAGCCGGGGGCTCCACCTGAGCAGATTGGGTTCTAAACCCTCAGCAACACAGAGGTTTTTCACATCCAGCTGTGAAAAATAAAGAGCTGCATGGTTTGCTAGCCATAGAGCACTAGAGACAGACAATTACTGAAGTGACCACACATGAAAATACATTATAACACCCACTTACCCAGGGTTCCAGCGAAGGGAAGGCAGAGTGGACTAGAGACGTGTAAGGAGAGTCTGGAGCGGTGGCTTGAAGGACAGAAATGAGGGAGTAGCCGAGAGGGTCCCCATGCTGATTCATCCCCCACACCTGATTCATCCTCCACACCGCAGGCAGACTCTGCTATGCCAAGCAGCTTCCACCAGAGGGGACGTCATAGCAACACCCACTGGAATCAATCTGCCCTGCCCAACGGCTCCTGAGCCTAGTGGCTGATCACAGAATCATTGATTTACAACTGAATCAATCTGTCCCACTCAGCTTGAGCCTGGCAGTTGATCACAGATTGATAGGATTACAACGGAATCTGACCTGCCCAGCAGAGCCTGAGCCTGGAGGGTGATCGCAGGTTGATTGGATTACAACTGAATAATTGGCCCTGCCCAGTGGTGCCTAAGGTGACCACTGCTCACAAATTGATTGGTTTATAACTACCAGTGGCCCAGCAGTACCTGCACCTGATAGTTGAGCTCAGATTAAGTGGATTAAAAACTGAAGGACACAGACAAAGACACTGGATCTCTGGTTGGCTCCAACAGGCTGGCTAGGGTCCAGACTATGGAGTGATCCAACGTCACCAGAGGTTGATCCAGGAAGTAAAGAACGTCATCTCTACATGACAGAAGGTCACACCACAAAGAAAGGAATTCAAAAGCCCAACCTAAAAAGCAAAAGCAAACAAGAGACCCCTAAAAATGGGGAGAAAAAAAACACAGTCCATCACCAAAAGGAAAGGAGGGATGCCCAGAAAGACCGCTAAACAAAATAGAGGCAAGCAAACTATCAGATATAGAATTCAAAATAGTGATGATAGAGAAGCTCAACGAGCTCAGCCAGCTCAAAGAAAACTACAAACAACTCCAGGAGAACGACAAAGAACTCCAGGGAGGCAGCAAGGAACTTACTGAGAACTACACCAGCATTAAAAAGGGCATAGAAACTATCAGTAAGAGCCAGGTGAAAATGAAGAATATAATTTCTGAATTGAAGAACACAGCAGAAGGAATCCCCACCAGGTTAGAGGAAGCAGATGATTGGATCAGTGAGCTGGAGGACAATGTAGAAGAATATTCCAGGACAGGGCAACAAACAGAAAAAAGACTGAAAGAGAATAAAGAGGTTTTAAGAGAGCTGCAGGACAACATGAAACTCAATAATATCTGTATCAGGGATACTAGAAAGAGAGGAGAAACAAAGGATAGAAAACCTGTTTGAAAAAGTAATGAAAAAAAACAAAACATCCCTAACTTGATGAATTAAAATGTCACTCAAGTTCAGGAAGCAGAGAAGATCCCAATGAAGATGAACTCACACAGACCCACTCCAAGACACATAATAAAAATGGCAAATTTCAAAGACAAGGAGAGAATCCTAAAGGCATCAAGAGAGAATCAGCTAATAACATATAAGGGAAACTCTGATAAGGTTATCAACTGATTTCTCAACAAAAACATCACAAGCCAGAAGGGAATGGCAAAAAATATTCCAAGTAATGGGAAACAAAGGCCTGCAACCAAGAATACTCTACCCAGCAAGGTTCTCATTCAAAATGGAAGGTGAAATAAGGAGTTTCCCAAGCAAAAGAAGGCTAAAAGAATACATCTCCACCAAACCAGCATTGCAAGAGATGCTAATGAGTATGCTTTAAAAAGATGAAGAAAAGCCTTGGCTGGTAGCTCAGTGGATAGGCCTGCGAACCCAAAGGTCACTGGTTCGTTCCCAGCCAGGGCACATAACCAGGTTGCAAGCCAGGTCTGAAGCTGGAGGTAGGTGAAAGGCAATCAACCATACATTGATGTTTCTCTCACACTCTGCCTCCCTTCCCCTTCCCCTCTTTCTGAAAATAATAAATAAAATCTTAAAAAGAAAAAAAAAAGCAGACAGACAGGATCACAGGTACAAACAGGGAAAATGTCAATGATAACCTTAAATGTAATTGGATTAAATGCACCAATCAAAAGACACAGGGTAGCTCAATGGGTAAGAAAACATGACCTGTATATATGCTGTCTTCAAGAGACCCACCTCAGAACAAAAGATCAACAAAGGCTGCAAGTGATGGGAAGGAAAAAAATATATTTCAAGCAAATGGACGTGAAAAAAAGGCTGGGGTAACAATACTTATTTCATACAAAATAGATTTTACATTAAGGCCATAAAGAGAGATAAAGAAGGACATTTCATAACACTTCAGGGAACAGTCCAGAAAGGAAATGTAACTCTTGTAAACATATATGCACCAACACAGGACTTCCCAAATATATAATGAAAATCTTGGAGGACTTCAAGAAGGGTATCAACAGCAACACAGTAAAGGTAGGGGATTTTAATACCCCATTATCAACAATGGATAGATCTTCCAAGCAAAAAAATACCATGGATATTGTGGCACTGAACAACATCGTAGAGGAAATGGACTTAACAGATATATAAGAAGTTTTCACCCCAAAGAAGCAAAATACCCATTCTTTTCAAATGCACATGGAACATCCTCTAAGAAAGACCACATGGTAGGTCACAAGACAAGCCTCCACAAATATAAGAAAACTGAAATCATACCAAGCATCTTCTCAGATTACAACATCTTAACACTTGAAACCAACCTCAAGGGAAAAAACCAAAAACATTCTAATTCATGGAGACTGAATAACATGCTATTAAGTAATGAATGGGTAAACAATGAGATCAAAGGAGCAATTTAGAAGTTTCTGGAAACAAATGAAAATGAATACACAACAGCCCAAAACCTATGGGACACAGTGTAGGCAGTCCTCACAGAGAAATTCATACCAATACAGGCCTACCTAAAAGGTCAGAAGAAGCTTATACGAACAACCTAACCATTAAGCTATAAGAACTAGAGGAGCAACAACAAACAAAGCCCAGAAAAAATAGAAGGAAGGCAATAACCAAGATCAGAGCAGGATTAAATTACTTAATGAGATTAAAACTACAATTCAAAGAATCAATAAATCCAGGAGCTAGTTCTTTGAAAAGATAAAACTGACAAGCCTTTAACCAGACTCTTCAAGGAAAAAAAGACAGAAGACTCAAATAAACAAGATCAGAAACGACAGGAGAAATCACAACTAATACAACAGAAATAAAAAGGATTGTAAGAAATTACTACAAACAACTACGTGACAAGAAATTTGACAACCTGGGCAAAATACCCAGAAATTTGCCCAAGTTGTCAAATTTCTTGAAACGTATAATCTACCAAAACTGAATCCAGAAGAAGCAGAAAGCGCTCACTTTGGCAGCACATATACTAAAACAGAAGCAGAAAGCCTGAATAGACCAATAACAACTAGTGATATTAAAGAAATAATAGAAACTCCCAGTGCACAAGAGTCCTGGACCAGATGGTTACACAGGAGAATTTTACCGAACATTTAGGGAAGAACTAACTCCTATTCTTCTCAACCTATTCCGAAAAAGTCCAAGAAGAGGGAAGACTCCCAAACTCTTTCTATGAGGCCAATATAATTCTAATCCTCAAACCAGGTCAAGACACAACTAAGAAAGAAAACTATAGGCCAACATCTCTGATGAACATAGTTGCTAAAATTCTCAACAAAATATTGGCCAACCAGATCCAGCCATACATTAAAAAGATCATAAACCATGATCAAGTGGGATTCACCCCAGGGGTGCAAGGATGGTACAACATTCACAAATCAATAAACATTAATATACCACATAAACAAAATGAAAGACAAAAACTATGATCATATCAATAGATGCTGAAAAAGCATCTGATAAAGTACAGCACCCATTTATGATAAAAATGCTCAGCAAAGTGAGAATAGAGGGAGAATACCTCAACATAATAAAGGCCATCTACAAGAAACCTGCAGCTAACATCATACCCAATGGGCAAAAACTAAAAGCTTTCCCCCTATGATCAGAAATAAGACAAGGGTGTCCACTCTCTCCACTTCTCTTCAACATAGTTGTGGAAGTTCTGGCCATAGCAATCAGACAAGAAAAAGGAATCAAAGGCATCCAAATTGGAAATGAGGAAGTAAAACTGTCATTATTTGCAGATGACATGATAGTATACACAGAAAACCTGACGGACTCCACCAAAACATTACTCGACCTAGTAAGTAAATTTGGCAAAATAGCTGGATACAAAGTTAACATCCAGAAATCAAAGGCATTTTTTGTATACCAACAATGAAACATCACAGACAGAAACTAGAAAAAAAAATCCCATTGACTAGAGCAACAAGAAAAATAAAGTACCTTGAAATAAACTAAGGAGGTAAAAGACCTGTACTTGGAAAACTGCAGAACACTTAAGAAATTTAAAGATACAAATAAAATGCCAACAACATATTTCACAGATCTAGAACAAATACTTAAAAATTTATATGGAGCCAAAACAACCCCAAAGCCACAGCAATCTTGAGAAAGAAGAACAAAGTAGGAGGAATCACAATACTGAATATCTATATTACCAGGCCATTGTAATCAAAACAGTCTGGTACTGGCATAAGAATAGACATTTAGATCAATGGAGCAGGATAGAGAGCCCAAAATAAACCTAGGTCTCTATGGTTATTTATTATTCAACAAAGGAGGAAGGAGCATAAAGTGGAGCGCAAATAGCCTCTTCAACAAGTGGTGTTGGGAGAACTGGACAGGAACGTGCAAAAAAATAAAACTAGATCACCAACTACACCATATATAAGAAAAACTCAAGATGGATAAAGGACTTATTAAACATAAGCTGTGCTACCATAAAAATCCTAGAGGAAAACATGGGCAGTAAAATTGCAGATATTCCACGCAACATTTTCACTGAAATGTCTCCCAAAGCAAGGGAAATAAAGGAACAAATAAATGGAACTACATCAAACTAAAAAGTTTCTGCTGAGCTAGAGAAAACACCAGCATAATTAAAAGGGAACCAACCAACTGTATGGGAAAACATAATTGCCAATGATACCTCAGACAAGGGTTTGATCTCCAAAATATATAAAGAACTAATGCAACTCAACACCAGGAAGACACACAGCCCAATTAAAAAATGGAAAAAAGACCTGAATAGACAACTCACTGAGGAAGACATACGAAGGGCCCAGAGGCATATGAAAGAATACTCAACATCACTAGCTATTAGAGATGCAAATTAAAACCACAGTAAGGTACCATCTCACAACTATCAGAATGGCAATTATTAACAAATCAACAAGTGTTGGCGAGGATGTGGAGAAAACCGAACCCTGGTGCACTGCTGGTGGGGATGCAGGCTGGTGCAGTACTATAGAAAACAGTATGTAATTTCTTCAAAAAACTAACAATGGAACTGCCTTTTGACCCAGGGATTCCACTGCTAGGATCATACCCAAAGAACCCTGAAACACCAATTCAGAAGAGCCTAAAAACCCCTATGTTCATAGCAGCTCTATTGATAATAGCCAAGTGCTGGAAACAGTCTAAGGGAACATCAGTGGATGAATGGATCAAAAAACTTTGGTACATTTATACAATGGAATACTACACAATAGAAAGGAAGAAGAAACACCTACCTTTTGCGACAACATGGATGGGAGTGGAGATTATTATGCTTAGTGAAATAAGCCAGTCAATGGAAGACAAATACCATATGATCTTACCCAATACAGGATATTAATGAACAAAATAAACAAGCAAAACAGAACCAGAAGCATGGAAACAAGCAACAGACTTTCAGTGTGCATGGGGGAGGGGGAGGAGGCAAAGACGGGGAGCAGTTTAGTTAAGGAACTACCATGGACATGGACAACATGTGGTATGAATGTGGGAGGGGCGATATGGAGGGTGGGGCAGGGGAAAAGTGTGGGGGAAAATGGGATAAATGTAAAACAATTAAATAAATAAATAAAAATGAGGATGAAATAGGTATTTTTAAGAAACAAAACCGGATAAGTAAGGCCCTGGCTGGTAGCACAGTGGATAAGGTGCTGGCCTGCGAACCCAAAGGTCGCAGGTTCGATTCCCCAGCCAGGGCACATAACCAGGTTGCAAACCAGGTCTCCAGGTCTGTGGCTGGAGGCAGGTGAAAGGCAACCATACATTGATGTCTCTCTCCCTTCCCCTCTTTCTAAAAATAATGAAATAAAATCTTTAAAACAAACAAACAAAAAACAACAAACAGATAAGTAACCACCATAAGAAGACTCACATCAGAGGAAATCCTAAAGCAGTGATTCTCAGGCAGCAATGATTTTTGCCCCAACCCTCCATCTGGCAACACTTAGGGGACATTTTAGGTGGTCACAATGGGGGGTGCTCCTGACATCTAATGGCAGAGACCAGAAATGCTGCTAGACATCCCACAATGCAGACAGTTCCCCGCAACAAAAAGTTAAGCAGTCCAAAATGTCTATAATGCTGAGGTTTCTCTAAAACATATACTTAAGGTAAAAGAAGAGTAACCTTGAATGAAAGCTTAGACATGTAAGAATAAAGAGCAATAAAAGTGACAAACATGTGGGCGGGGGGAAGCAATGCTGACTGCATAAAATAATTATGATGATTTATGGAATTAAAAGAGAAAAAGATATAAACCCTAACAATGTTAGGTTAACAAGTCTGACATTTCTAAGGCTAATGGATCATCTGAAAGGACAGTAAAAGTATTAATTGACTTTAGAGTTTACTAAGTAGGCGTGCTGTAATTGAGATAATCACTTAAAAAGCAGTAATTAGCCCTGGCTGGTGGCACAGTGGATAAGGTGCCCGTCTGCAAATCCAAAGGTTGCTGGTTCGTCGATTCCCAGCCAGGGCAACATAACCAGGTTGCAAGCCAGGTCTTCAGCCGGTCTGTAGCTGGAGGCAGGTGAAAGGCAACCATACACTGATGTCTCTCTCCCCCTTGGCCTTTCTCCCTTCCCCTCTCTCTAAAAATAATAAATAAAATCTTAAAAAAAAATTAATAATTAGTTTATGTATAGTCCAAATCGACACAAGTGTTAGTGGGATAAAATGAGAAGAAATAATTTAAAAGAAGAGAACATTTGGGCTGAAAAGTGCAAAATAAGATGGTCAGTCTAAAACATATATATCAGTAATATATTAAATGTACACGGTCCATAAGCTCTGCTAAAACAATGCATTACTACTTAGCCATACAAAGAATAAAATCTTGGCCCTGGCCAGGCAGCTCAGTTGGTTAGAGGAGCACGGTCCCAATAAGCCAACGTTGTAGGTTTGATCCCATTAGGGCACAACCAGCAAAGAAACCAATGAATGCATAAATAAGTGGAACAACAAATCAATGTTATCTTTCTCCCTCCTCTCTCAAAAATTAAATCATTAAAAACAAACAAAAAATAGACCCTTGGTTGCCAGAGGTGAGGGTTTGGGGGTAAACAAAATGAGTGAAGGAGTTCACTGTGTACAAACTTCCAGTTATAAAATAAATCATGCTGATATAATGTACAGTATAGTGACTATAGTTAAAAATACTGTTGCATATTTGAAAATTACTAAGAAAGTAAATCTCAGAAGTCCTCACCACCAGAAAAAGTAAAATAAATAAGTAAATAAACAATAATAGATTTTATTTATTTTTAGAGAGATGGGAAGAGAGGAGAAAGAGAGGGAAACTTCAATGTGTGGTTGCCTCATGCACCCCCAACTGCGGACATGATCCACAACCCAGGCTTGTGCCTTGACTGGTATTTGAACTGGGGACACCTTTTGGTTTGCAGACCAGTGCTCAATACACTGAGCCACACCAGCTAGGGCAGAAAAAAGTTTTTCGTAACTAGGTTTGGTGACAGATGTTAACTACAGAACAAAACCACAATGAGCTATCATTACATATCCACCAGAATGGTTAAGTTAAAGAAACTCACAACACCAATTTTGGGTACTTAAATGGACCAACAGTATTCTCCTACACTTCTGTTGTAAATTGGTATTAAATATGTAAAAACAGTTGGAAGTATTTTTTATACCTATACATTTGCATACCCTACAATCAAGCAATTCATGTGTACTATAAACATATACAAAAATGCTCATTAAGTACAATACCTAAAGACTAGGGGTTAGGAGAGAGCCTAGGAGACTAGATTAAAAAAAAAATCTATATACTTTTACAACTCTTATAAGAGATACAACTAAAAGACACAGAAGGTTTGAAAATCAAAGTGCAGAAAAGAGATGCCATTAAATGCAAATTAGTATCAAATTAAGACTTTCTGGTAAAAAGCATGTCTAGAATAAAGACACAGATAAAAGGGACAATTCTCCAGGAATATACAATACTTTTAAAATCTACTTTCATTAATAACATAACCTCATCTCACACACACACAACCAAACAGTATAAAGTGAAGGATCACTAGGAGAAATAAGTCTTCAATTATAGTAATAGAAGGTTAATACAGTTCTCTCAGTCATGGAACAAACAAAAATGATAGAGCTATAAAAGATTTAAATCCAACCAACAAAGCTGATCTAGTAAACATATAAAACTCTGCATCCAAGTTGCAGAATATACCTTCTTTTCAAATGCATACTAAACATTTTTTAATTACCACATTCTATGAGAGCACAACTGTATTACAAATTAATTCCTGACATTAATTTGTGACCAAAATCATACATATTCTATTACTACATGGGAAGAGATAAAGAACCACAAAATTGCCTTTCAAGTAAATTAAGTATTCAAACTTTTATCATTTAGAAAAATGCACCAAGTATGAAATATTTGATACAAACTTGGTATTTTGAAAAATTATTTTAGCAAAGTTGGAGTCTTATTAACCTTAAGGACAGAAACTTGCTGCTCATGGTTCCTCTGAAGAGGTGTAAGTGATACAATGTACTAAGTTTTCTTCTAAGGTACAACTATTAGTCCTATTACTACAAAAGCCTCTTTTTATCAACAAAGAATGCTACCTTGTGTACTCTTACTACCTTTGAAAAAATAATACATTCACTCAAGACCTGGAGTTTCCAACAGCCACACATTTTCAGTAACCTCACCAACACTACCTTTACAAATCATAATATTATTTTACTACCACAGCGCTTTAGTTGTATATTTTGGGGAACATTTATCTAATATTAAGGATGGTCAAAACAAGACCTCTCATGTTAAATATACTGGTTAATTTAAATTATGAATCTTTTTTGGCGCTCTCCCTCCCAAGAGCATGCCTGGGCCTTTCCTGCGCCCTCGTCCCCCATCCTATGCATTACCTTTACCCTTCTCTCTTCTAAGCTCCAGTGGCCCCCTTCTTCCGCCTCTGTAATTTGTTTCCTGAGCCCATTTCTTCTATAGCTTACTTCTTCCACCTCTGTGACTTTCTAATAAATAAACTTTCTCTTACTATAAAAAAAATTATGAGCCTTTTTGGTCTCTTCAGTCATATTATTTGTAATATGTAATTTGGGACTGTAGTCTACAGTTTTATGGGGCAAGTCCAGAATATTAAAACAATATAAATAGTTATTATAAAATGACAAAATGTCTACTATAGAATTTTATAACAGTATATTTGTAAATTAATCTACTCTGAGATCTTACTGAAAAAACTAGATATTCCTAACAAATGCATTTTTTCATACTTTCTCAAGCCATATTTTCATATCCCACTGAAGAAAGGAGATATTCCTTATAAACACATTTTCCCATACTTTTCCAAGCTAAGAGACATTCCATGCAACAAAATACCATATCTCACACTATCTGCAAAATAAAGAGATGACAAGAAAATTTGAGCTGCTCATAACTTATTAATCTGCTTTCAAAATGAAAATGATCTTTTCAAGCACCTACAGAATATTCACCAAGATACCATATACTAGATAATTAAATCTTAACAAATTTAAAAGTGTAAATGCAGAGTATTTTTTCTGACCATAATGAAATCAAACTGGAAATCAATAACAAATACAAATATCTTTATTTTTTAAATATATTTGTATTTTATTGTTCAATCACAGTTACCCTATTGTCCATGTCCATAGCTCCTTTATACTTGCCCCTTGACTGGACCCTTCCCCTTCCTCCCTCTACCCCCTCTGGTCATTGTCAGTTTGCTCCTTATTTCCAAGTCTCTGGTTCTCTTTTAATTTTGTTCATTAGGTTCCACTTCTAGGTAATATCATATGGTATTTCTTTCATAGGTCTGTCTTCTCCAAGGAACACACACAGGGCATCCGCATGTATAAGAAAGGATGCTCAACCTCACTAGCCATCGAGAGATGCAAATTAATACCACAATGATATACTACCTCACAAAGGTCAAAATGGCCATCATTACCAAATCAACAAACAGCAAGTGCTGGAGGGAATAAGAGAAAAGGGAACCCTTGTGCAAACAGAAGTATCTTTAAACACATAGAAACTAAACAACACATTCCTAATTAACCAAATGGTCAGAGAGGAAGTGTTAAAAGAAATAGAAAATATACACAAATGATTATAAAGACTAAATAAATCAAAACTTGCTGGGAAAATAATTCAGAGCATTGAATATTTTCATTAACAAAGAGGAAAGCGCTCAAATCAATCATGCAAAATTCCTTAAGAAACTAAAAAAAGATAACTATAGCCATTAAATAAGTAACAAGGGATCGCTACAAAACAACTCTTATTTATAATTGACAACATAGGAAGAAATGCACTGATTTCTTGAAAACTATAAACTACCAAAATTCAGCCAAGATGAAATAAACTGAATAGCCCTCCCAAAATAGAAATTTCCAGGCCCACATTTCATTGGAGAATTTTATCAAACATTAAAAGGAGAATTAATACTGATTTTGTGCAATCTCTTCTAGACAAAAGAAAAGAATACTTTCCAATTCATTTTATGAGGCCAAAGGCATTACAAAATAAGAAAACCACAGACCACTATTTCTTAAGGACGTGGAATAAAAAATCTCAACAAAATATTAGCAAAGAAAATCCAGCAACATATAAAAAAGAATAACACTATATAAGGCTGGTTTAACATCTGAAAAATACCACATTAATAGGCCAAAGAAGAACATACGCAGACTCACTCACCCTGAGCTCCAGACCCGGGGTACCACCTTGAAGGCACCAGTGGCACAGAGAGGAACTGAAGTGGCTGGCATCAGGGCGAGAGTTGCAGAACAGTTTCCCCCAAGACGGAAAAGCAGGTAAAACCAGAGACCGGTAGGGGCATGTGGGTGCTTTAGCTGAGACTCCAAATCCCCTGAGGCTCCATCCCACCCAATTTACAGCTGTTAACAAAGCTTTTCCATATGAATGGCTATTCTTGGCCATGTTTCACAACCTCCTAAATCCTTAAAAAAAAAAGCAAAACCTGGCCTCAGTGAGCCCCCAGCCCCCAGTGGCCCAAGGACTGACACTAGCAGCAGCCAGCCTAGAATCAAACTTCCCGCCACCTGGGAATGTCCAAGCCCAGCACAGGTAGCAGCATGTCAGACTGCTCCCCCTGGGCTAAACACAGACAGTGGGGGGCTGACCCTTGCCTGCACCACCTGGGAAACCTCTGGGTCAGCAGGTTACAGGGTGGAAGAAGGCCGCACCAAGGGATAGGACCCGAGAAGTACAGTCCTTTTTCTAGAGAAAGATATTTTGCATATCTACTGCTGGTAACTAGTGTCTTATTTATGGAAATCACTATGGCCAAATCTTGGAGCCAAGGAGATGGGAGAGGTTTTTGACCATAGAATGGTGATGACAAATAAACTTGGGAGAGCTTACTGGGCCTGCACCAGATTTTGAAAGTGGCTGTAATTGGTCACCCTACCCACTACATCACAGGCCACCATGATGGTTTAAACCAGGGGTGTCGAACTCATTTTCACCAGGGGCCACACCAGCCTTGCGGTTGCCTTCAAAGGGCCGGATGTAATTAGAACTGCATAAATATAACTACTCCTTAACAATTAAGCGAGCTGCTTAAAAACAAGATGCTGGGCCGATAAAACAAGATGGAGGGCGTGAAAGGGAGACATGCAACTTGTGCAAAGGTACATGCAATGTAAAAGGAGGTGCGGCGCAAGATCCTCCCCTAATTGAGTACAACAGCGACTGGGAACTTTAAATTTATGGCTGGAGGAGCCCTGGCTGGTGGCACAGTGGTTAAGGTCACTGGTTCGATTCCCAGCCAGGGTACATAACCAGATTGTAAGCTGGGTCTCCAGCCACAGATGTGGCTGGAGGAAGGTGAAAGGCAATCACACATTGATGTCTGTCTTCCTCTCTGCCTTTCTCCCTCCCCCTCTCTCTAAAAATAATAAATATTTAAAAAATTAAAAAAAAAATATTTACAAACATGTATGGCTGGAAAATGCTAACCTGTAAACCGTTGTGTTTCTGAAAGATGGTACCTCTTGCTTGTCTATTTTAAAACTGACCTGATCTGGCAGGACCGTATATTTTGGGTGTTTTTAAAGAGAGCAGGACTTAATGGCAGAATTGCACATTTAATCTAAATTTGTATAACCTTTAAATAAATAAAATACTTTTCCTTTTCACCAAACATTGTTATTAAGAGTTTTTTTCTGGAGGCGGCAAAAACATGCCCAATAAAACTGAGGAACCCTCAGGGGTTCTGTTATAGGAGCACCACTACCTTGTCCCTACACAACTGATCCTCCATGAGGGGTGGAGGTTGGTGGTGAGTGGCCACAGCTAATCCTTGCAACTCACTGACCTAGGTAAATCTCTCTCATTGACCTCCCAACAACAATCGAGGCTCAACTACAAGAGGGTATACTCAGCCCACACGAAGGGTGCACCCTGAGTACCTTGCTTGGATGCTAAGGGAGGCAATATCACTGGAAACCTACACATTAGGCCATACTACCAAGACATGGAGTCATAGCAGCTCTGCCTAATACATAGAAACATGCCCTGCTTGGTGTGGTTCAGTGGACTGAGTGCTGGCTTGCAAACCAAAGGGTCACCTGTTTGATTTCCAGTCAGGGCACATGCCTGGGTTGGAGGACAGGTCCCTAATTTGGGGCACGCAAGAGGCAACCACTCATTCATGTTTCTTTCCTTCTCTTTCTCTCACCCTTCCCCTCTAAAAATAAATAAAATTTTAACACACACACACACACACACACACACACACACGGAGGCTGCCAAAATGAAGAGACCAAAAAACATGGCCCAAATGAAGGAATTGATCAAAACGGCAGAAAAAGAACTAAACAAAATGGAGATAAGCAGTCTATCAGATGCAGAATTCAAAACTAGTTATAAAGATACCCAGGTAACTTAGTGAGGACCTCAACAGCATAAAAAAGATCTGTCAGAAATAAAGGATACACAAATTGAAATAAGAACAATTTACAGGGTAACAACAGTAGAGTGAATACAACTGAGAACTGGCTCTGCCTGGTGGCTCAGTGGATAAGGTGCCAGCCTGCGAACCCAAGGGTCACTGGTTCAGTTCCCAGGCAGTGCACATAACCAGGTTGCAAGCCAGGTCTCCAGCCAGGTCCAATAGCTAGAAGTAGGTGAAAGGCAATCATACATTATGTTTCTGTTTCTCTCCCTTTCTGCCTCTCTCTGGAAATAATAAATAAAAATTTTAAAACAAAAAACAACAGAAAAAAAACAACTGAGAATCAAAACAATAACTTGGAACATAGGAAGCAAAAAACAACCAATGAGAACAGTAACAACAAAGAATCCATAAAAACGAGGACAATATAAGCAGCCTCTAGGAAAACTTAAAGAGGTCCAAGATTCACATCATAAGGTGCCAGAAGAGGAGAAAGAGCAAGAAAGTGGAAATCTATTTGAAAAAATAATGTAAGAAAACTTCTCTAATTTGGTGAAGGAAACAGACTTGCAAGTCCAGGACGCTCACAGAGTCCCAAACAAGATGGACGCTAATAGGCCCACTCCAAGACACACTATAATTAAAATGCTAAAGGTTAAAGATAAAGGAAGAATCCTAAAAGCAGCAAAAGAAAAGGAGTTGGTTACCTACAGGGGAGTTCCATAATATGGCAGCTGTTTTCTTAAAAGAAACTTTTTAGGCTAGAAGAGAATGGTAAGAAACATTCAAAGTCATGAAAAGCAGGGACCTACATACAGCCAAGACTGCTCTACCTAGCAAAGCTGTCTATCATTTAGCATGGAAGGGCAGATAAAGAGCTTCCCAACCCCTCCCCTCCCAACAAAAACACTCAAACAAACCCTAAAGGAGTTCATCATTACCAAACCATTATTATATGAAATGTTAAAGGGGCTTATTTAGAAAAAGATCAAAATTATGAATAAGAAAATACCAATAAATACATATTTATCAACAATTAAAACTGAGCAAACAAGAACAAGATACGGACAGCATACTGATAGTTGCCAGACAGGAGGGGGGTGTGGGGAAATGGGAGCAGAGGTGACCCCATAACTAACTCCTAACTCCCATTGAAGTACAAATAGGTAGTTATATAATGGTCACGGGGATGTAAAATACACTATAGGAAATGGAGTAGCCAAAGACCTTATACACATGGACTTGAACAATGGTGTAGGGATTTTGGGTGGAGGCAAAAATCAGGACATCTGTAATAACATTCAGTAAGATATAATAAGAGAAAAGTGCATTTTTATAGACTACATAAAGACAAAAATTACTTTTTATCAACTATGACACTTTTTGTGTCTTAATAGCACATATAGACCATTCACATTTAAACTGATTATTGATATATTTGGATTAAAACCTACCAACCTGCAATTTTTTTTATGTGAAGGTTTATATTGTCCCTTGTTTCCTTTTATTCTGCCCTGTCTAAAATTAATTGAGCATATTTTATGATGGCATTTTATTTCTGCATGTGACATGTTACTTGTATCTCTGTTAAATTTTTCTTTAGTAGTTGCCCTAGGCAATATACAGTATTAAATTATATGAGTTCATTTTCAAATAAAATTATACCATTTCCTGTACAGTGAAAGGGCCTTAGAATTATACACTACCAATTCATTTTTTCCTATCTCTTATGTCCTTATCATATATTTCCACTTTACCTAGGCTGTAACAATTAATATATTGTTACATTGTTTTAAATAATTACTTATGAAGCAATCAAAAAGTAAAATATGCCCTGGCTGGTAACACAGTGGATAAGGCACTAGCCTACTAACCCAAAAGTTGCCGGTTTGATTCTTCAGCCAGAGCACATAATCAGGTTGCAAGCCATCTCTCCAGACAGGTCCATAGCTGGAGGCAGGTGAAAGGCAACCATACAATGATGTCTCTCTCCCTCTCCCTTTTCCCCTCTCTAAAAATCTTTAAAAATCTTAAAAAAATCTTAAAAAAAATAAAAAATAAAAAATTGTTAGAAAAAGCTTAGTATACACAGTAACCAAGACAGTATGGTATTGACAGAGAAACATACAGATCGATGGAACACAATAAAGAACACCTGAATAAACAAAGGTGTTCAAGTGATTTCTGACAAAGGTGCTAAAGCAAATCAGTAGAGGAAGGATACTCTTTCCAATAAATGGAGCAGTTGTAATTCATAGATAAAAACAAAGACAAGCCCTGGCTGGTAGCACAGTGGATAAGGTGCTGGCCTGTGAACCCAAAGGTTGCAGGTTCGATTCCCCAGCCAGGGCACATAACCAGGTTGCAAACCAGGTCTCCAGTCAGGTCTGTGGCTGGAGGCAAGTGAAACGCAACCATACATTGATGTCTCTCTTCCTCTCTCCCTTCCCCTCTTTCTAAAAATAATGAAATAAAATTAAAAAAAAAAAAAAAAAAAAAACCAAAGACAACAAAACCTGAAATACAAACAAAAGTTAACTTAAAATGAATCAAGGACTTAAATGTAAAATATAAAACAATAAAACTTTTAGGAAAAAAGCATGGGGAAAATATCTCTGAAATTTAGAACAAGAAAAAGTGTTCTGAAATACCAAAACCCATAAAAAGAAAAATTGACAAATTGGACCTAATCAAAATTTAAAACTTTTTGTCCCATGAAAGAACAAATAAAGAAAAATTAGTCTTCTACTCTCCCATACCATTCTGCTGGAAATTTACAAATAAATTTACCTAGATTTCTCACTCACTCTATAGGAGGATCTATCTTTACCAAAAAGTAAAACTCAGATGACCAAGAACATCCAAGACAATGGATGGAGAATCTCCAGATAAGAAAGGGCTACCAGAAGCTCTGTTGCCCACACACAAATCTTCAGCATAGCCCTGGCTGGTGGCACAGTGGTTAAGGCGCCGGCCTGCGAACCCAAAGGTCGCAGGTTCGATTCCCCAGCCAGGGCACATAACCAGGTTGCAAACCAGGTCTCCAGTCAGGTCTGTGGCTGGAGGCAGGTGAAACGCAACCATACATTGATGTCTCTCTCCCTCTCTGCCTTTCTCTCTTCCCCTCTTTCTAAAAATAATAAAATAAAATCTTAAAAAAAAAAAAAATCCTCAGCATATCCCTGCACAAACGTTGGGTTAGATTCTCATGTCAAAAATATGAATGGAATGAAGATCAATCTGTTAGAAGCGTTTTGGAGCCAAATCTATCTGTAATTTCTTCAACCAACTTCATTTAGCCTCAACCTCTGCCTGGAGGCAATAAAGGATTGTGGTAATTACAGACTCTGGTGCTGCCCCAGACACTGTGATGAAGTAATTCCCAGATCCCCTTTCACTAGTAAGCCTTACTCCCCAGCTGCTGCAGGTCAGCACTGGCAGTGTGTTCAGCTGTCAGCTCTCTTTGGGGCTACCTTAGCTAATAAGAGTCACCTTGCTCCAGGTTGTACACCCTCCCTTCCTGAGATCCAATGAATGGTGCCATGCAAGGATACAAAGGCCTGGCTTGTCCCTTTCCCCAATTCTTAAGAACTATTTCAGCTTCAGAGTGCTCCATTCATTGTGACTGAATGACAGTCCACAAATTCTCCCTCTGCTAAACCCTGCTTCCTTCTCTTCCTTTCTTGCCCTCCCAAAAGCGGTTATACCATGAACTCCCTAATCAACCTGAGTGCTAATTACCATCTCATAGTCTGCTTCCTGTGAAACCCAAACTGTGCTGGAAGTCTAACTGATGGAATTCAAATCATGTCTCTAGCCTCTAAAATGGGAATTATACAAGGAAGGTTGGTAGGTAGGTTGATAGGAGGTTTGAAGGCATTAAAAATATATAGAATGCTTAGAAACACATCTGGCACACCATGGACACTCAATAAATGTTAGCCATTACTCTCATCGTTTTCTTCATTCTCATATGATTAAAGTACACAAACTTCTTTACAAGATGAGAATGACTGAAAATTGAGTTGAAAAAGGCCTTAAGAGTTCACCAAGTCTCTAGTTCTTAACTACCAAATGATGAACATCAGATCCAATAAGTGACTTAGTCTATGTTCCAGAGTTACTAAGTAACAAAATCAGGATTCAGACCAGGTCTGACTGCATTCAGTTTTCTTTTCACAAAGTAAGGCTGTCTCTCAATTACATATACTTTGTAATTAAATGAAATTGGACAAGTATTGAGTTCCTTTCACCTCTTTCCATAATTGGGCCTCAGCTCTGCTCTGAAGGATGCTGACTCCCCTGTAGCTTTCTCCCGCACTTCTCTACCAGGGCCCTACAGAGAAAGGTAGGTGTTTCATTTCCTTTTCATGGCTACTTTCAGAAAACTGTTCATTCAGCTTCCTTCCAGAAAACTCCAAACTTTGAGACTCATGGCACCAGACTGTCCATGTTGTGGTTAAGTGCCCTCATTTCTTTAAGACTTAAGCACAGTAATTACTCTGTTCTCTCCAATACTACACCTGGCACAATTTGTGGTGATTTCAATATGCAACATCCAGTACCCTTCCCTGCCCAATCCTCTGTTTCAGATTCCTCCAAAGCCCTGTCTTCCACTGCCCTCAGCCATGGCCACTCCCATTCTGTTTAGAAACCGTTCTTCTGTGTGCAGGAATATCCTGTTCAATGCAAAACATCTAGCATCTCTGACTCTTGCCTATTAAATGCCAATGGAAACTTAATCCCACCCTGACAAATTTCTCAGCATCTCTGTGGGGGTGCAATACCTCTCCAGTTGAGAACCATTTACTTAAACTTCATCATTACCAATGAATGAGACACTGCATAATCTCGAATTCAAGTATCCCTCTCTCTGAATACCACTTAAATCCAACTCACTATCTCTACTCTTTGGACTCTCAACGAACCTATAATCCATTGAGCTTACTATTTTTCCTGCTCCTGACCCCAACAGGTCCCCACTTACTTCCTTATACAGCTTAAATTTCAAGGTCCAGAACTGAATCTCATACACCTCTAATGTCCCTGGATTTTCCTGCTTCAGTAGCCCTTTGACCAAACAACAACCCTATCAACTCACCTACTATATGCCTATAACGAATATGCAAGTACAATACCTGAATCTGGAGAATAACACACAATTTAGTAACATCACTTCAAATCCATGATCAGTAACCTCAAGTTGACTGTTAATGCTCCCCAGTAACCCTACTATAGATCCCTAGTCCACTTCCATCTCCTGCTGTCCTAGCAGACTGTTTAATCCTTCCTCCGTCCTCCCTTATTCTCAAAACATTTTATTTCACCAAAAAACAAAGATATCATCAAAAGAAAACTTTAGGGTATCTCATCTCAAATCTACCTGCCTAATCTATATTTATCTCATTATGATGATGCACCTGTACTCATACAAAGTAAATTTTTCTACTTGCAGACTAATTTTCATTTCTTTCCCTTCTAAAGGGCATCATCATAGGATTCTCCTCTCTCTCCTATATCATCGAATTTCCCCCTTTCATTTTATTTTTTATCATTCCCATTGGTATACAAACAGGCTGTTAATTCCTTCCATATTAACAAGTACTAATAAAAATAAAATTTCAATAATTTACAATGCCCCCCTTAGCATTGTACTGGAGCACTTTTTACCTCCATTTTGTAGCAAAACTCCTGGAAAGACTTCTCTATCCATTTTGTGGTCAATGAGTCTGTGTACTCATTTTTACCCATCTCCATTTTTATAGTCTCTTGGATCCAATTATATTTTTATCCCCACTCATACAATAGTTGTTGTCAAGGTTATCAATTAACTCCATGTTGCCAAATAGTCCATTCTTGTTATTTGTGGTAGTAATGTCCCATAAAGTCATCTTGTACACTGAAATGACAAATTCTGAACCATTGTTCCCAGGGAAAATATAGGGTAATTAAGTTTCCTGCAAACCTCTGGGCACATTTTCATCAGTTAGTTTATATATAACCTAGTTTTATGTATGCTTCTGTTTAAAGATACCTTATATACATACATCATTAATTCATTAACAGTGAACTCACAGTCAATAGCACTACAGCTCATGCTTGAACAAAACTTAACACAAGTATTTTCCCCATACAGTAGTACAGCACAGTCTTCCTGCACTCAGACAACACTTTAGCGCTATGCTTAGCGGCCATTTTCAAGAGCAAAATCAACAGCAAAAAAGCACAAAGTGTAAATATCATGGCACTAACTAGAACACAAAAAGGACTGTTTTCTTAAAATACATTGTATTGACTATGGTATTATTTCTCCCACTTTTGCCTCCTTCTGCCCAGTACCCTATTTTCCTCCAGCAATCCCCACCCCGCTTCCCTACTTAATACATGCCCATGGGTCATGCATGTAAGATTTTTGGCTTCTGTATTTCCTATACTATTCTTAACACCTCTCTGCCTATTCTGTACCTACCAATCATGCTTCTTAATCCCTTCACCTTCCCCCATTCTCCCCTATCCTCCTCCAAAAGAGCTCCATATCTATGAATCTGTTCCTCTCCTGGCTGTGTGCTTAGATTTATTATTTTTTATTTCAGTTAATAGTTGTGAACTTGTTGCCATTTTAACAATCATACTTTTGATCTTCTTTTTCTTAAATAAGCCCCTTTAACATTTCATGTAATAGAGATCACCTGATAGTCGTATGGGAACTCTTTTATAGGTAACTCTGCTTTTCACCTGCTGCTTTTCAGATTCTCTGTTTTTAACCTTTGGCATTTTAATTATGATGTGTCATAGTGTGATCCACTTTGGGTCTAATTTGTTTGGGACACTGTACTTCCTGGACTTTTATGTCTATTTCCTTTGTCAAATAAGGGAAGTTTTTTTCTTTCCTTTTTTTTTTTTTTTTTTAAGTTTTCACTTTCTTGCTCTTCCTATTCTCCTTCTGGCATCCCTGTGATTCAGACATTGTTACCTTTGGAGATGTTCCAGAGGGTTCTTAGACTATCCTGCTTTTTTTTTTTTTTTTTTAATTCTTTTTCTTCTTGCTGTTCTGGTTGAATGCTTATTTCTTCCTTATGTTCCAAATCACTGATTTGAACCCCAGTTTCCTCCCCTCCGCTGATGGTTTCTTGTAGAGATTTTTTCTTGTAGAGTTTTATTTCACTTAGAGTAACCTTCATTTCTTCCTTCATGTTGTTGCTGTACTCAGAGAGGTCTTCGAGCATTCTGATTGCCAGTGTTTTGAATTCTGCATCTGATAGGTTGGTTATTTCCATTTCATTTAGTTCTTTTTCTGGGGTTTTGTTCTGTTTTTTCACCTGGTCCATATTTGTCCCCTCAATTTGGCCATCTCCCTGTTTATTTCTGTGTGTTAGGTAGAGCTGCTTTGACTCCCTATCTTAGTAGCATGGCCTATTGTAGAAAAAGCACCTGTAAATTGTGTGAGACAGAAACTTATAAATACCAGGGTGGGTAACCCACTTCACCACTTTGTGGCTCTTATGGGGGGAAGGCTCGGAGATGGGACAGTGCAGCTGCCTGGCTTCTGGAGGTTTGCCTAGCACTTGCCCCATTTTCAGTCACTTCACTTACTCCCATATGAGACTGGTGCCCTTCTAGCTGTTATCTTGGTCCTGAATTCCACAGGTGATGGTGGTTCTGTGTAAGTTCTAAGGCCATGTGGGCCTTTTAAGTGGTCTCCTGAACACTAAGCAGTTTCTTCCACCTCCCATCCCCTACTGTTGTTTTTTTTTTTTTTTTTTTTTTTTTAGCCAGAAGTTATGGGAATTTATCCTACTAGCACTGGAACCCTGGGGTATGCAGTCTGGCCTAGGGTTGGAATGCTGCCTCCCAAGGTATCCCTCCCAATTTTTATACACCATATGTGAATGTGGGATTGTTCATTCTGTCGCTCCTCTGCCTGTCTCTGCCCTTCCCCTTCCTACCTGCCTGGATGAATGTGGCTTTTTAAAATCCTTGGTTGTCAGACTTCCACACAGCTCAATTACCTGACAGTTCTGGTGTTATTTGTATTGAGCTCTAACTGTAATTCTTTCTGTGGTTGTGCAAGGAGGCTACATGTGTCAATCTATGCCTCCATCTTGACTGGAAAACCACAAAAAAAATTGTTTACAGAGAGAGCTAAAATAAGAGCATTTGTCTTTTCAACCTCAGCTGTGAAGGTGTGTGTCAGGTGATTCAAATTTTTCAACCTTCTGTGTATCTCCACTAAGGATCGCACAAGTACTTTCAGTATTGATTTCGAGGTTACAAATAATTTTACCAAGTAGGTGAATTTGCAAACACAGAATCCTTGAATAATAGGGATCAACTGTGTAACAGTTAATTTTTACTCCTTATTTGATCTCTCAATAGCATTTAACAGAGTTGACCATCACCCTAATTTCCAAGATCCCAATTTCTCTATTTTCCTCTTACCTCATTTACCATCCCTATTCGATCTCTCCAAACTACAAATTTAGAGCCCCAGAGTGAAAGCCACTGACCTTTTCTCCAACTATCCTCATCCCACAGTAATATAATCTAGTCCCATGATTTTAATTACACTTATGTTAAATATATAGTTCCACAGCTCTTGGATGCACTGTTGTTTACCTGCCCACTTTTTTTTAAAGTTTGGAGGAAGTTCTTCTGACCTACATTCAAGTTCACCAATTCTAAGCTGTGTCAAGTCTACTAATAAGCCCCCAAACATATGCTATCAATGTCACAATTTTTATTTCTAGCATTTCCATCGGACTCTTTCATATGGTTTCCATTCCTCTGCTGAAATTTACCATCTGCTCATACATATTGTCCATCTTGTCTACTGGAACCTATGCTATTCCTTATAAATTCACTCTCTGATAGTTCTAACAATGGGATCATCCTGAGTTTTTTGTTTTTATTTTTTCAATCAAAAAGAAATTTTAAGTAGGTAGAATTGCTGCATTGTCCTTCACAACTAAGATGGGATACCAACTAAGAAGGTAGTAGAAGGGATACATCTACTCAAAACTATTAAAAAAAAAAATCGAAAGACCCAGAAAATCAAACTTAAGGGAGATCCAACAAAAAAATAAAGAAGAAGCACTCATCCAGACAGGTAGGAGGGGCGGAGCTGGGGTACAGAAATTGGGCATGGTGGCACCGGCAACAGCAGCTGATGGATGCACCAGGGGTGGCCGCATAGGCAGCAGTGGCAGTAGCCACAGCACCAGTGGAGGTACCAGCGGGGTCAGGGCAACCGACTGAAGACCAAGGGGATGGGAGCAGTGGAAGAAACTGCCCTTTTCTTAGCAGAGTCCATTTGATTAGTGGAAAAGGGGTGAGTGCCAGGCATGGTTCCCTCTCAGACCTCTCTCCCACAGACAGTGCCACAACGTGGTGAAACAGGTGGCCCTGCACTGATGAATACCTAAGGCTCTGTCCCTTAAAATGTAACTGATACAACAACTCTACCTAAGACACAGACAAACACAGGAGCCTGTTAAGTTGAGGAGACAAAGAAGTATGGACCAAAACAGGGGAAAAAATCAAGGTTCCAGTGGGAGAACTAAATGGTGAAGAGATAACCAACTTAATGGACAAGGAGATAGCTAACCTAATAGACACGGAGTTCAAAGCACTGGTGATAAAGATGCTCACAGACTTGACATATGCCTGAGTAGAGCAAATGCAGAAGGGAAGAAGTGAAGACTAGGTTAAGTGAAACAAAGGAAAATCCACACAAAACCAACGGTGAAGGGAAGGAAACTGGGATTCAAATCAATGATTTGGAACATTAGGAAGAATTAAACAGTCAACTAGTACAGAATGAAGAAACAAGAGTTGAAAAAAACAAAACAAAACAAGGAGAAGCTTAAGAACCTCTGAAAAAAGCCAAGGAGAGGTTTAGGAACCTCTGGCACTTTAAACATGCCAACATCTGAATCATAGAGATCTCAGAAGGAGAAGAGGAAGAGTAAGAAATTGAAAGTATACTCAAAAAAATAATGAAGGAAAACTTCCCAAATCTGGTGAAGGAAATCTAGGAAGCACAGAGAGAACTAAACAAGCCAGATGCAAAGATGACCACACCAAGACACATTATAATGAAAATGCCAAAAGTTAAAGAGAGAATCTTAAAAGCAGAAGAGGAAAGAAGAGTGTTACCTACAAAGGGGTTCCTGTTAAGACTATCAGCTGATTTTTCGAAAGAAACTTTGCAGGCAAGGAGGGACTGGCAAGAAGTATTCAAAGTGATGAAAAGCAAGGACCTACAACCAAGATTACTCTATCCAGCAAAGCTAACATTTAGAAAGGAAGGGAAGATAAAGTGTTTCCCAGACGAAGTAAAGTAAAAACAATCATCATCACCAAACCATTATATTAAATGTTAAAGGAACTTATTTAAGAGGATCACAACTATGAATGTTAATTGACAAAAAATTCACAACTATCAACAACAGAACCTAAAAAAAAAAAGTAAAAATTAGGCAAACAACCAGAAAAGGAACAGAATCATAGGTATGGAGATCATTTGGAGAGTTATCAGCTGGGAGAGGGAAGGGGAGAAAAGTGTAGGGATTAAGAAGCATAATTGGTAGGTACAAAATAGACAAGGGGATGTTAAGAATAATATGGGAAAGAGAGAAGCCAAAAAACATACATGCACGACCCACGGACATGAAATAAGGGGGGTGGGAGTGCTGAAAGGAAAGGGGATACTGGGCAGAGGGGAGGAAAGAGGAAAAACTGGGACAACTGTAATAGCATAATCAATAAAATATACTTTAAAAAACCCGTATTTTTATTGAATATCTGTATTAAACACATGTAAATACTAAAAAAACAAAGGAAGGAAGGAAGGAAGAAAAGATAGAAAGAAATATCAATTGATTGCTTCCCATATGTGCCCAGACTGGGCACTGAACCCAAAATCAAGGTATGTATGTGACTCGGGGGTCAAACCCGCACCTAATGGTGCATGGGACAACGCTACAACTGACTGAGTAACCCCATTGGTGCTCTTCTACTAGTTATTAGCTGGGAGATGGGTAGGCAGGGCCTGGATTGAGTCTGTATGTTACAGGAGGCTAGAAGCAGAGGGGGACATGTCTCATCTGCTAACCAGCCAGTCCTAGGCCTGATCTAATCATACTGCCAGGTGTTCCAGTATCTCAGGAAATGCAATTAGTCAGGGAGGAGAAAAATCCTTGGAATTTTATGTATTGTTTCCACTATCTGGGGAGAAAATACTTTTAGACTGTTTACATCCCAAAGCCAGAAAGGGCTCATAATGCCTAAAGGAGGAAGCCCATTAATACCTTTAGGTATCCATGCCCCCAAGTCCTGGACTAAGTAACTTCCTCTCTCTCATCTTGCTAACTATGTTAAGTGTTCAGAACAAAGGATCTGCTCTCTGGCTGCCCTTGGGCCTCTGGCCATACTGGGGCAAGTGTGCCACCCCAGCCTTTGGCCATCCTTGTTTTTGCTTTCCCATTCATTAATAAATTTTGCATGCATGCCAATAGGCTTGCTGGTCTGTAATTCTTTATTGCATTGGTAAGAACCAGGGGTTTCTACAATTAACAAATCTATTCAGGCACTGAGCTGGGTTTGGGTTTTCTTGTTATGATTAAGTACACTACCAGCTTCAAATTCCCCTAGTGTGACCTACTTACTGCTTCGAGTAGGTGCTGGTTTGCCAGTTTTTCTCAATGTTCTTCCTCCACTCTCAGCTTTAGGCTTTCTCTATACTCTTGTCCCTCCTCGAGGGTAAACTGCTGTTGATTTACTTGCTAGTAGGGGAAAGGTGCTCTATTATCCAGGACCAGTTTCAGGCCACACATCCCAGGGTCTCAGTGGGCAGGGCTTTCTCCCAGGAGCAGGAGTTAATGGGCTGAATTTAGGACATTTTCCTGCCCTTCTCTCAGGATTTATGAGTTTCTTTTTCTTTTGCACAGGTGCCAGCCACAGGGAAAATGCGACTTTCTCCCTTCCCCCAGTAGCTTAAAGCTGTTTTCCAGAGGAAAAATGGGTTGAGGCAGGCCTGTACCACTTAGGGAACCTTCCCCTAGTCTCCCTCACCTCTAGAAATACTTCCCATGAGCAACTGCTGAAGGTTCTTGTGAACTCAAGAGTTGAAGATTTTAGATTAAGTCACAGTTGAAAGGCTTAAGTGATTAATGCATGGGAAGGCTGTTACTCCAGGATCTGGAATGCAAGACCTACATTATTCCAGGAGGTCCACAAGCAATTCAACCCAGAGGTTCCTGAGTCATTGCCTTCCAGGGAGGGATGGCTCAGATAAAGAATTGTTGATCAGGAGATAAAAGAAACACTAGGAAAATTGCTTCATGACTGCAACTCTTTATCTGATTAACCTTCCCAAACCCCTTAACTACCCTTTTCTTCTCCCTATAAAAAGGTCAGCTTGAGTTGAGTTGCTAAAATGGTTTTTGAAGGTACAAAAACCATTTTAGCAACTGAATAAAGCCTCCATAAAGATTCAATCAATCCTTGTCTCTACTTATTGGTTCTGGTAGTAATAGGCAGCATGAACACCAACTTCTTTGGTTTTATTTGAAGAAAAGCTACAAAGGGGTGTTACCTACCCTTGTATCTGTAGTTCCCAAGGGTTCTATTCTCATGCTAGCCTACACTTAGAATTTAGCAATTCATTAAAAATATAACTGAGCCCTGGCTGGTGGCACAGTGGATAAGGTGCCAGCCTGAGAACCCAAAGGTTGCTGGTTCAACCCAGCCAGGGCACATAACCAGCTTGCAAGCCAGGTCTCCAGCCAGGTCCATGGCTGGAGGCAGGTGAAAGGCAACCATACATTGATCTCTCTCTCTCTCTCTCTCTCTCTCTCTCTCTCTCTCTCTCTCTCTCTCTTCCTCTCTCTTCTTCTCTCTCTGGAAATAATAAATGAAATCTTAAAAAAGAAATTAAATTAGAAAACATACTATTTGAAAAAAAGAAAGAAAGAAATGGACCTTTCTTTAGTCCAGCTTCCTGGCCTCCTGGTAAGAACCTAGCCCTAGGTACTTTGATTATAGCTTGGTGAAACTCTGAAGCCATTCAATTCAGCTAAGACATGCCTGATCCCACAGAAACTCAGATAATAAATCTGTGTCTTAAGCTGTTTCTGTATATTTAGCAAAAAATGTTCTAAACATCTCTGAATTTTGTCTTGCAGGAAGAAGTTATGTTGGACAAATTTTCACTACCTGTCCTGCAGGTGTTGGTATTTCCCTGGAAAGCCTTAAAAATTAAGGATATCAATAAGAAAATAACCTACTCCAATATTTATAACTGGGATCTGTGATAACTCTAAAAGGGAAATGTTTTCCTTAAAAGTCATTCATGTGGCCCCAGCTAGAGAAAGGGCGCCTTTTGTCAAATGTGCTAAAAATTGTTTTGTGCTTTATCACAGCGTGTTATTGCATGCAGTGCACACCTTCTTATGTAGATCTGCAATTAGATGTATTCCTAATGCTAAGATATATGCTCAAAAACAAAATAAGCACTCTACATGACACTGATCTCATAGAAATAAGATAGTTTAATAGTGGGGGGAATGGGGGGTAGCTCAAATGTTAGAAAATTTTAGTTTGAATTAACAGCTAATAAGCTTAGTAATCAATGTATATAAAAAGCTATTATTTCAGGAAATGAAGGTATGACCCACCTTGAATTCAGGAGACCATAAGCAGTTCCACCTTTGTGTCTCAGGAGGACTGCATGCAATCAAGATTATACTCTAGGGTGAGATGACCACTGCCCAAGACACAAAGACCACCACCCAGGACACTGATGAAAGAATGCTGCAGCTTTTATCTGATTAAGTTTTTCCTGAATTCCAAATCCCTTACCTAAAACACCCTTCTTCTCCCTATAAAAAGGGCCCATTTATAATAAAAGGGAAAACAGTCTGTTAGGGTGCAAACCTGCTGTCTTCTTAGATCACCAACCACCTGAATAAAATGCCCATAGATTCCATCTCTGTCTCTGCTTATTGGGTCTGATAGATGATGGGCGGCAGGAACACCAGCTTTTCTGGTTTCAAAATGACTGAATTCTCTTACTGCTTCTACATTAAATATGTTGCTATATGTTGTTTTGGTTGAGGTGAGCAGTTTTAATAGTCTTTTCAGATAACTGTGGATGTCTTTTGATGCCACATTAAAACTCAACAGTCTATAGTTCCTTCAAGTTTCTTTACAATGTACAATCTGAACTTAGTTAATATTCGGTTAATATAAAAATCCAGTGGTTTATCTTGCACTCTGAATAGATCTCATACCTGTACAAGACTTTGTAACACTTTTGTAATTAAAAACCTTGTAAAGTTCACAATGGTGAATAAAAGTTTTCCCAAATTCTACTTTTTGCTTGCAAGTTCATATCTTACCACTGGCAACAAATCCTGTCATTTCTTCCCTTGAATTGGTTCAAGTACATGTGTTAAACAATTTGAAATTTAAAAAATATCTTCAACTGTGCAATATACATGCCTGTTAATTTAAATCCTCTAACAAATATGTCCATTTTCCAATTTAACAAAAATATATTCTATATATTCACAAAATCTACTGAATTGAAAATGATTTACCTCCTGAGGACTTCTTATCAAGATGTAACCATGGCTCACTTCCTCACACAACCACATCAAAATTACAACTAAATTACAGAACAATTACTACTCAGAAATGCAGAATTGGGAGTTGAGTGGAGGTCTGACAATTATGGAATTAAAAAAACCACATTCATCCTAACTGGTAGGAGAGGTGGAAAGGTGAAATGGACTGGCCCCACACCCTCAATATGATAGATAAAAATTCAGGAGGGATATCTTGGGAGTGAGGAGTCCCAGCCTAACACCAGGGCCCCTAGAGCAGAGTTCTAGTGCCAGCAAGATAAGTCTCCATAACTCTGGCTGCAAAAAGCAGGGATTGAGTTGATGGCAGAAACTGCTGGAGCCCCAACAAACTCTTAAAGAAGAGTTTCTCTTCAAGAAACCACACATGGACTTACTTAGACTCACTCCCTTGGAGCTCCAGCACCAAAGTAGCAGCTTTAAAAGGCAGAAGTGGAATATGGGGAGGAACCAAAGTGTCTGGCATCAGGGAAAGAGCTGGGTGAAAACTTTCTCCCAGACAGAAGGTGGGCAGAGGTATGTGTCCCTTTTCTGAAACCTCCCCCAACACAGCACAGGTAAAGAGCCAGCAGGCAGGTACCAAACTGATATTCCATCAACGTGGCTAGCACTGTTTACCCTGCCCTGAAGATCCCCTGAGACTCCACCCCACCCAATTTACAGGCCCACCCAAGCTCTTAACAATGACCGCTCCACATGAATGACTGGCCTTGGCTCCTATTCCACAACTTCCTAAATGCTATCAAACAAGCAATAGCATCTCAGCTAGCCCCCAACACCCATACCTCTTGCTAAGAGACCCCAGTCCTTGGCACTAGCAGCAGCCATCTTAGAGTCTCAGCTTGGCTTCCTCTAGGAATCTCCAAGTCCAGCACAAGTAGTGAGTGCCATCTGCAGATTGCTTTATAGCTCATGTAGAACGGCCCAGGGCAGAACTCAGCTGGGGGCTGACCTTGGCCTGCACCAACTGGAAAACCCCAGAGCCTATGCACCCAGTGGACAGCTACAGACCACATGAAAGCACCACAACCCTGCCCCCACACAACTGATCTTCCATGGAGGGCAAGGTTGGTGCTCAGTGATCACAGCCAGTCCTTGTGATGGGGGGCTCAAATCTTGGAAAATTTTAGTTTTAGGTAATAGCGAATAAGCCCAGTAATTAATATACGTAAAAACTATTGTTTCAGGAACTGAAGGAATGATTCATCTTGATTCCAGTTAATAAGCTAAGTAATAATGTATGTAAAAAGCTATTCTTTTAGGAAATAGAAGAATGACCCACCTTAGCTCCAGGGCAAGAAGACCTCCACCCAGGGCACAAAGAAAGAGAATGCTGCAGCTTTGATCTCATTAATATTTTCCTTAATTCCAAACCCTTTACCTACACCTTTTTTCTCCTTATAAAAAGGGCTCATTTATAATAGAATGTAAGACAGTTTGTTAGGGTGCAAACCCACTTCTTCTCAGACCTACTATTTACTGAATAAAGTGCCCATAAAGATTCAACCCTGTCTCTGCTTATTGGGTCTGGTAGATAACAGGCAGCATGAACACTGGCTTTTCCAGTTTCACTTGAAGCTTGGGTAAATCCCTCCCATTGATGGATCTGTCAACAGTCAAGTCTCAACTCTAAGAAAAGGTTGTACTCAGCCCACATGAAGGGCACACCTTTAGTACCCAGCTTAGGTGATAGGCGAGGCTGTGTCACTGGACTTTACAGGACACTTACTACGTTAGGTCACACTGCCAAAACACAGAGTCAAAGCAAGTCTACCTAATACATAAAAACAAACACAGGGAAACTGTCAACTGGGCAAAGAACCATGGCCTAAATGAAAGGACAGATTAAAACTGCAGAAAAGAACTAGACAAAATAGGGATAAGCAATCTATGAGATGCAAAGCCCAAACACCAGTTATAAGGATGCTCAGGTAACTCAGTGAGGACCTCAAAAGCATATAAAGATCCAATCAGAAATGAAGATGCACTAACTGAAACAAAGAACAATTTACAGGAGAACAACAGTAAGGTGGATGAAGCCAAGAACAAAATCAAGGATTTGGAACGTAAAGAAGCAAAAAACAACCAATCAAAACAAGAAGAAAAAAAGAATTAAAATAAATTAAAATAAATAAAAAAATAAAAAAACAACCAACTCAAAACCCCAAAACCAAAATGAGAATCTTTCATGAATTTGCGTGTCATCCTTGTGCAGGGGCTTGCTAATCTTCTCTGTATTGTCCCAATTTTAGTGTATGTGCTGCTGAAGCAAACACAAAAAGAGAATCCTATAAGCAGCTTCTGGAGCAACTTTAAAAGGACCAACATTCACAACATAGGGGTGCCCAAAGAAGAAAAAGAGCAAAAAATTGGAAATCTATTTGAAAAAATAATGAGCCCTAGCTGGTGTGGCTCAATGGATTGAGCACCAGCCTGTGAACCAAAAGTTCACTAATTCTATTTCCAGTTGGGGCACATGCCCTGGTTGCAGGACAGATCCTTAGTTGGAGGCGTGCTAGAGGCAACCAATCAATGTTTCTCTCCTTCTCTTCTCCTTTCTTTAAAAATAAATACAATCTTAAAAAAAAAAGAAAGAAAATTTTCTTAATTTGAAGGAAAGACATGCTAGTCCAGCAAGCACAGAATCCCAAACAAGATGTACGCAAATAGGCCCACTTCAAGACACAGTGTAATTAAAATGCCAAAGGTTAAAGATAAAGAATCTTAAAAGCACCAAGAGAAATGAAGTTTGTTGCCTGCAGAGGAATTCCCATAAAACGGTCAGCTGACTTCTCAAAATAAACTCTGCAGGCTAAAAGACTGGCAAGAAGTATTCAAAGTCACAAAAAGCAGGGACCTACAGCAAGACTGCTCTACCCAGCAAAGCTATCATTTAGATTTAAAGGGCAGATAAAGTGCTTCCCAGACAAGAAAAAAACTAAAGGAGTTCATCATTACCAAATCATTAATATATGAAATATTAAATGGACTTATTTAAGAAAACAAAGGTCAAAATGATGAATAAAGTGGCAATAAGTACATTATCAACAATTGAATCTAAAAAACTAAGCAAACAAGAAGAACAGAGACAGAATCATGGATATGGAGAGTATTTGGATGGTTGCCAGATGGGAGGGATGTATGGGGGAACAGGTGAGGAGGTGAGGGGATTAAGATGTATATAGGTAGTTATAGAGTAGCCATGGGGATGTAAAGTACAGTATAGGAAATGGAGTAGCCGAAGGACTTGCATCCATGGCCCATGGACATGAACAATGGTGTGGAGATTGCCTGAGGAGTAAGGAGTTTTGGGTGGAACAGGGCAAAGCAGGAAATATTGGGGTAACTGTAATAGCATAATCAATAAAATACAAAGGAAAAAGAAAATGATTTACCTCCTGAAACTATTAGTCTGTTTTAATTAGTGCAATAAGTCAAATAATTTTTCATTTTTCTTATTTCAGACAAAATCGGTCTGAAAAAATCTAAATAATCATGCACCTCATAAAATCTACTTCTTCCAAGTTTTTGAAAAGTATATAGGTATTAAAACAACACTAAATATACTTCGTATAAAAGAAATCTGAATTATATTTACAAGATTTTAAATAAAATCTACCTTCCATGTATTTCAAGATTTCTTTTTGTTCTTTTTGCTTGGTTCTTTATTTAAACATTAGTAATTAAAAGGTCTGCATATAAAATATTCCTAACTGGCAAATTGGTCTGGATGGCTCTTGACTTACCTGTTGAGCAATATGAGAAATATGAGCTCCCTGAACTGTTGAACCAGGCTGAGGTGCTGTGTCTGAAGTGTTACTCTTGTGGGAATCTTCCATAATCAACTGTAAGAGAAAAAAGTCAGTTAAAAGACACTAATCATTTCAAGAAATCTGAAGATATTTCTTTTATAAAAAGATTTTATTTACTTTTAGAAGAAGGGAGGGAGGGAGAAACAGAAGGAGAAAAACATCAATGATTGTCTCACACATGGCCCCAACTGGGGACCTGGCCCACGACCCAGGCATGTGCCCTGATCAGGAATCAAACCAGTGACCTTTTGGATCACAAGCTAGCCCCTGACCCACTGAGCCACACCAGCTAAGGCAGGGCATTTCCTTTCTTAATATGCATAGTTTTTCAGAGGAACAAAATAAAGCTTTTCTATATTATGGGCTGAACTTGATTTAACCAGACTCAGTATATTCACACAACTGTGCTCAGGGTGTGTAGCAATCTAAGTATAAACTCTTAAAAATGGTAAAACAATATTTAATAATAATAAGTGCTACAGAATACGTGTACTATACTGCACAGTGGTGTAAAAATTGTTTCCTTGGTTGCCTCTATTCAAGAAAACTAGAGCATGGCTCTCCAGAATGTGCCTATATTTTTCTTTCCCCTTTTCTTCCCTCAAGGTTCTACCTTTGCTTTTTTCCCTAAGCTCAAAGGGTCCTTCTTTTGCCTCTGTAACTTGTTTCCTGAGCCCACATTGCCCACATGGTTCACTTCTTCTGTGACTCAATTTTTTTACTTCTGTGACCTTCTAAATAAACTTTTCTTTAAGAGAGAGAATAGATAACTATAGTACAGAGGTAGAAGAGACTTCTCCTTGTATATTCTTTTAAGTATTTTGAATTTTGATCCATGTAAAGGTGTTTAAATAAATGGCGCATACATAAATCAATTATTGGAACTAAATTTTCAAATGTTATCCTACTCAAGTAGTATTACAGGCCCTGGCTGGTGTGGCTAAATGGATCAAGTGCCAGCATGTGAACCAAAGGGTCACTGGTTTGATTCCCGGTCAGGGCACATGCCTGGGTTGCAGGCCAGGTCTCCAGTTTGGGGGTGTGTAAGAAGTAACTACACGTTGATGTTTCTCTCCTTCTTTTTCCATTCCTTCCCCTCTGTAAAAAGACATATATAAAATCTTTTTAAAAATGTAAAAGGTGTAGCCACTATGATAGTTTCTTTAAAAAAAAAAAATCAAAAATAGAATTGTTATTTGATCCATCAATCCTATTTCTGGGTATATATCCAAAAAATTCAAATAGATATTTGTACCCCCATGTGCACAGTAGCATTTATTCACAATCACCAAAAGGTGGTAGCAACCCAAGTGTTTCTCAATGGATAAATGGATAAACAAAACATGTGGAGAAGAGAAAGCCCCTTCAATAAATGGTGTTGTGAAAACTGGAAAGCTCCACGCAAAAGGATGAAACTAGACTACACTATGTGACCATGTACAAAAATTAATTCAAATGAATAAAAGACCTAAATAAAATTTCTGAAACAAATTACATAGATGAAAATGAAAATACTACTTATGGATCTTGGTCTTAGAGAAAATTTTATGAATTTGACCTCAAAGGAAAGGGAAGTAAAGGCAAAAATAAATGAATGGGACTCTATCTAACTAGAAGGCTTCTGCATAGAAAGACAATGCCAACAAAACAAAAAGGCGACCAACTGAAAGGGAGAAGATATTTGCAAACAACAATTTCAACTAGGGATTAATATCCAAAATAGTATAAAGAACTCATGTAACTCAACACCACACAGATAATCCAATTAAAACAAAGAAAGAACAGAGGACCTGAACAGACACCTCTCTGAAGACTTGGCCAACTGATACATGAAAAGTTGCTCACCCTGGCTGATGTGGCTTAGTGGATTGAGTGCCCACCTGTGAGCCCAAAGGTTGTCGGTTTGATTCCCGGTCAGGACATATGCCTGGGTTGCAGGCCAGGTCCCCAGTTGGAGGTGCATGAAAGGCAACCAATGATGTCTCTCTCACATATCGATGTTTTTCCTTTTCTTTCTCCCTCTCTTCCCCTCTCTCTAAAAAATAAAATCTTAAAAAAGAAATAAGATGCTCAACCTCACTAGCTATTAAAGAAATGGAAATCAAAACTATAATGAGATACCACCTCACACCTTTTAGAATGGTTATTATCAACAAGTATTAATAATGACAAGTGTTAGGTTGTGAAGAAAAAAAAGAATCCTTATTCATTGTTGGTGGGAATGTAAGCTGGTACAGCTACTGTGGAAAACAGTAGTATCAAAAAATTAATAATAGAGTTGCCGTATGACTCAGCAATCCCTCTTCTGGACATCAACCTGAAAAATTTTTAAATATTGGCCCTGGCTGGTGGCTCAATGGATAAGGCTCCGGCCTGCAAACCCAAAGGTCACTGGTTCGATTCCCAGCCAGGGCACATAACCAGGTTGCAAGCCAGATCTCCAGCCAGCTCTGTAGCTGGAGGCAGGTGAAAGGCAACCATACATGATGTCTCTCTCTCTCTGCCTCTCTCCCTTCACCTCTCTAAAAAAAAAGAAAAAAAAAAATTGAAAATATTTATTCACAAAGACAGATGAACCCTGTATTCACTGCAGCATTACTCACTGTGGCCAAGACATGGAAACGGTAGTGTCCTTTGATAGAGGACTGGACTGTGGCGTACATATACAATGGAATATTACTCAGCCATAGAAAAGATGAAATACTGCCATTTGCAATAACATGGATGGATCATGAGAATATTATGCTACGCGAAATAAGTCAGAAAAAGTGAAGAGCTGTATGATTTCACTCATATGTGGGACATAAAACTGAAATTTACAGACAGAGACAACAGTCTGGTGGTTACCATAAGGAAGCGGGGTGGGAGAGTAAGGGGTGTGAAGGGGGCCAAATATATGGTGATAGAGGGTGATTTGACTTTGGGTGGTGGGCACAAAATGCAACATACAGATCTTGTATCACAGACATGTATACTTGAAGCCTATATAATTTTATTAACCAATGTCACCCCAACAGATTTTTAAAATGTGATATATACATACGATGAACATATTATTCAGCCTTAAACAGAAAGAAAATTGTGACAAGTGGCACATGCTACAATATGAGTGAAACTTGGGAACATTAAACTAAGTGAAATAAGCCAATCACACACAAAAAAATGTATGATTTCACTTACATAAGGTGCATAGAGTAGTTAAACCCATAAAACAAAGTACAATGATGGTTAAGCTCTATAAATTGACTGCACAATGTGATGTACTAAACATTAGTAAACTGCATACTTAAAAATGGTTAAGATAGTAAGTTTTAAAAGAAATTTCACTTATTTTTAGAGAGGGGGAAGGGAAAGAGGGATGGAAACACTGATGGGGAAAACATAGTTCAGTTGCCTCTCATATGTGCCCTGACTGGGTACCAAACCTGCAACCCAGGCATGTGCTCTGACTGGGAATCAAACTTTTGACTTTTCGCTTGTGGGATGATGTCCAACCAACTGAGCCACACTGGTCAAGGTGTAAATCTCATGTTACATGCATTTTACCATAATTTTACATATTTAAAAAAAGAGAGAGGCCCTGGCTGGTAGCACAGTGGGTAAGGTGCCGGCCTGCAAACCCAAAGGTTCGATTCCCCAGCCAGGGCACATAACCGGGTTGCAAGCCAGGTCTCCAGTCATATCTGTGGCTGGAGGCAGGTGAAAAGCAACCATACATTGATGTCTCTCTCCCTTCCCCTCTTTCTAAAAATAATGAAATAAAATCTTAAAAAAAAAAAAAAAAAAAAAAAGAGAGAAAGAGCAAAGAGGCACTTGCCTCTCTGCATCACTGACTTAATTGTGAAGTTTAAGCCTACGTAATTTTCTTTTTTTCCTTGAGATCAGAAAACAAATTCATTAAACATCTGGACTGATGGATGTAATACAACAACAATAAAATTAAAAAACAAAACAAAACATCTGGATCGAAGCTATTGTTTCTAGTCATTGAGAAAAAAGGTATAAAATCATCTCAAACTTCATGTTTTTAATTTTTTCCCCTCTAAATATGACACTAGCCTTTTTTTCTTAACATGGAAAATATATAACAGAAAGAAAAAAGGATGACAGAATCTTAATTATAGTATTATCTATTTCTTTTGTCTTTCTTTCCATAACTTTTAAAAAGTCATACACATACTCCATGTATAATTTTGTATCTTCACATTTTTGTATTGTTTCCATTTACCACAAACATTTTCTAGGTTTTAAATTAACGCAGATCTAACTTCTATACGCTGGTCAGCCCCCAGGCTAGGCTGGCAAGTATCTCTTTGAAGGGTCACTTTCAAGCAGGACTAGGAGCCTTTGGAGGCCAGATGCCTTTGAGGGGTCCTGCTGCACCTGCCTGGTGCCTGGCTTCTGCCTAAGCCTCTCTCTGAAACAACTAGGCATCCTTTTAGCCACCCTGGAGTCCTCGCCCATTCACTGGGCCAAATGAAAGCAAAGCTTTTCTGCAGAAAATTAAATAATTAATCGCTGCATAATACTCCATTTAGTCACACTTATTTTTTTTACCAACAAACCAATACTGTGATTAATATCTTTGGTACATAAACCTTTTCCTATAAATTATTTCCACAGGATATATTCCAAAAAAAATTGCTTGATCCAGGAGCATGACTATTTTAAGGTTTTTCTGAAAAAATTACAGTCCATCAGAAGCGCCTGAGAAAGCAGTAAGAATTTTTTAAAAAGTTATTGCTGGGCCCTAGCTGGTGGCTCAATGGATAGGTGCCAGCCTGCATACCCAAACTGGTTCGATTCCTAGTCAGGGCATATAACCAGGTTGCAAGCCAGGTCTCCAGCCAGGTCCACAGCTTGAGGCAGGTGAAAGGCAGTCATACACTGATGTCTCTCTCCCTCTTTCCCTTCCCTTCTCTCTAAAAATAATAAATAAAATCTTAAAACAAAACAAAACCATAACTGGTAGGTACAAAATAGGTAGGGGAAGTTAATAATATTGGAATGGGTCAAGCCAAAAACTTATGCGCATAACCCATGGACATAAACTACGTGGGGTGAGATTCCATAGGCAAGGCGGGTACTAGAAAGAGGGGAGCAAGGGGAAAAGTGGGACAACTGTAACAGCACAATCAATATACTTAAAAAAAATAAAAAAGGATCGCATAGCACTCAATCTAGCAGAGTCTGAGAATAAATAATCACAATTAAGAAACAAAAACAAACCACAAACTATTTGGCCAACTCAATAGCAGCAGGCTGAGATCTTGCTGATGACACTGAGTAATGTTAAGTAAAGGCCTCATACTTTTTTGAGAAAACTTTCAAAGGAACTAATACCTCCTGAATTCCCTAGACTAAGACTCAAAGAAAATGTCATTTACTGTGGATTTCACGATAAGATGTGAATGCAAGATCTGAAGCCAGAACAGTTTTAACCCAAAATCCATGTTCTTTTATTTTGTATTGTCTCTCTTCCAGGAATATCATCACATTCTCAACTTGTCCACCTGATAAACTTCTCCTCTGGTTTCAAGTTACATCTGCAACATTACGTACCATACTGATCCAGGTCCTTTATTGCTTCCACTGTGCCTTTCGGATGTTTCTAAGGAGGTTGCTTAACCCTCTGAACTCCCTGGCAAGTCTGTTTCCCTTGGTCTTAAGGCACCTAAGGATTGGGCTTGTATCCCATGAATATATGCTCTGTGCCCGGCAGAGAACCTCATGTTTATAGTAAATAACATCAACAAATGACAATGTGGTATTTTTACCTTATGAATAAGGAGGTTATTAGTTTCCTCACCTATGGAGGATGTTGAACTATGATAAGCTTGAAGTCAAGGGTGTCTCTTGCTCACCATTTCTGCAACTAAATTCATGATCTCCTCTCAAAATTGCTTTTATTAGTCACAGATCTACAAGTCTGCCTCCATGGCTTTCTGTAATCTTCAGATTATTCCCTCTGCCAGAAACGCTACTCCTCCTCTCTTCTTATGGCCTATTCCTATGAGGTAGTCTTCATGGCAAACTTTCAGAACTCCCCTAGGCTACCCTAGAAGCTCTGACAGTATACAAGTTCCCACCTTCTTGTGGCATTTACCTGCTTTTTTATATTTATTGTTTTTCTTCCCTATTAGCATTTATTCCCCCTTGTAATTGCCTATTTTCTGTCACGACCAAAATGCAAGCTCCAAGGAATCAAAGGTCACACATCCTGTTTCCAATATAACACTAATACTCTACACATTTATTACTTTGAATAAAATCAATGTTTATGTGGATTTACCTACTTAAAACTAATAGAAATGTTTACAAAAGTATCTTTAGACAGTATACTTCAACCAGCTTTAGAAACAGGACAATTCAGGGCCATGGCCTGGTAGCTCAGCTGGTTAGCACCTTAGTCCCCATGCACTAAGGCGGCAGGTTCAATTCCCAGCCAGGACACATGCAAGAATACATAAATAAGTAGAACAACAAATTGATGTTTCTTTTTCCTCTTTTCAGTCAATCAATTAATAAAACAGAAATAACATTTTAAAAAGAACTAGGACAATTCAGGCACAAGAAAACACTACTTTACAGTTGGAAATTCATTACAAATAAATGGGATAACATGAGAAAAAAAAAAAAAAGCATTTTTAGATGGGATTACCACCTATTGGTGATATAGCAGTACTGCAAGATGTATGGCAGACCAAGCAACAATTTTCAACCTTTTTTATATCATGTCACACACAAACTAATTGCTAATATTTCACTGCATACCAAAAAATCACCCTTTTTGCCAATCTGACAAAAACTAAGTATACCCCTGGCTGGGTAGCTCAGTTTATCAGAGTAACATCGTGGCACATACATCAAGGTTGCAGGTTCCACCCTAGTCAAGGCACATACAAGAATCAACCAATGAATGCGCAAATATGTGGAACAACAGATTGGTATTTCTCTTTCTCACTCTCTCTAAAATAAGAAAAAAGGTATAATATCGACTTACTCATACCAGAGGGCTAATGTTATGTTGGCTGTTGTCATTTACTTTAAAGGGTTTTTTAAAAAAATTACTTTCAGAGAGAAGGGCAGGGAGGGTGGAAAAATGAGACAGAAGCACCAACGTGTGGGTTGCTTTTCACCTGCCTCCAGATGCAGACCTGGCTTGAAAGCTGGTCATGTGCCCCAACTGGGGAATTGAACCAGTGACCCCTGGGTTCCCAGGCCAACACCTATGCACTGAGCCACACAAGCCAGGGTGTCGTCATTTTTTAAATTTGGCACTCTAAGGGAAAGACCTCAGTGTGCCTGACTAAATAGGTATTCCATGTTTTAAAAACTCTTGTGGCACACCTGTTGAAAACAGCTGCCTTGCCCTGGCTGGTGTGGCTCAGTGGACTGAGTGCTGGGCTGTGAACTAGAGGATTGCTGGTTTGATTCCCAGTCAGGGCACACGCCTGTGCTGCCAGCTAGGTCATCTGTTGGGGGCATGCAAGAGACCACCACACATTGATATTTCTTTCCCTTCCCCTCTCCCTTAAACTAAGCAAATAAAAATTTAAAAATTAAAGAAAAAACTGCTGAATCTTATTCAGACAGGAATAACTGCACATTATGAAGTCTACACAGGAAAAGCAGCATTTTAATAAAATTGCTTATTTCCGTTTTAACAGAATTCTCAGGATAAAGTGCATTTTGCAAACACAGTGTACAAACTCATCACAAACCAGATTCGTTTAACAAATACACCTATCAAATCTCCGCTGAAAAACCCTCAGACACTAAGTAGCTCACTGCTCCTCAAAAGCTAACTAAGTAGACATTATCTAACACGTACAAATTTTAAGCGATTACACTGCATGCTCCCCAGTGTAGCTGACGCTGTGAAATACCGTGCTTAGTTTTATAATACAACAGGAAAAAATCAAAGAACGTTTCCTCGGTTTGACCCATCTGTCCAGCTAGTTATTCCACTTTCCATAACTCGCTCACTGCTGCATCTTTCCATTCCTGTTTCGTGAGTTGGTGCGATTATTTCCCTGTCCCCCTACTCAATTGTGAACTCCAAGAAGGTAAAGGCTGTTTCTGCCCTACACCGAGAGGCCGCTCGGGCTTGGCACCCAAGGGCGCCTGGCTACTCCCGTGAGCTCCCCGGAGGAGATCACCCGCGCTCCCGCTTTGCTGACAGCGCCCGAAGACCAAGCCCCCGCCCACTACCCCCACCCTTCTACCGAAGGCACTGGAGCCTACAGCCGGACGGGCAGTGACTGAGGCCAAAGTCACATCAGGGCAGGAGGTCTTCGGTTTTATTTTGATTAGGGGACACCCGGAGGTAAGGAAAAGGAGATTGAGATTTGAAAGGGAAAAGCTCGGCCAAGACGAGAACCGGAAGCGTACTCGGCAGGGGGACAGTGGGCAAGCCCTCCCCCTTCCGCCCTGCGCCCTCCACACCCCTCCCCCCACCCCCGCTGCCGCCAGTGCGCGACCCCCACCCCCCCGTACTACTCCGCTCTGCGTCCCCGCCACGCTGCAGCGTCCCCTACACCCTCCCCCTGCCCGGGGACTCCGGAGCACGCCCCACCCCCGTTCCCCGCTTACCTGTAGCTGTTGCCTTGCCACTCTCCGGGGCGGGAACTTCCACTCCCCCTTCCCTGGTAGATCCGAATTTACTACTTATTTCCCCACCCCGTCACGCAGTGGGGGACGCGCCTCTTTCTCTAGCGTCTGGTGGGGCGGGGACAGTCAGTGTCACTTAACAGCTAACTGTCCTAGGCTACCGTTTCCTCAGCAGTTAGGGCCGCGGCAGGCGGCATGATCTTCACCAGGCCGGGGGCGGGGAAAGGAGGGGTCAAAACTGAGTGAGCGTGGGGGCTTAGGTAAGGCGGTGCCTCCGTAAGGGCCGCTGTCCTACGTCCTACGTATACGTCACCACGTTGCTCATGTGATGTGACGCCATCTTGTGCGGGGTTTTCTCGAAATGGCGAGTTGCGCCTCCTGGAGGTGTTGCCCTTGTTAAGAGTTGGTGGTGCAAGTTGCTTGCGAATCCTTTTCGTTTCACGAGTCCTGCCCGCGCTCCTTTCTCACGACTGTTTTCAGGGACAGTGAATCACGAGTTTGGCGGTGTTAGGGGGCCACTCTTTGTCGGGCTTTTTGTCTCAGCTCAGCTTCTACTTGTTCCTGGTGGGGTGATGAGGCCCACAGCTGTTGTCCCTGGGTTTGACCCTCGCTGACCTGACTGCTTTGTGTAGAGAGAAGTGACTAGAAGCATGGAAGCTTGTATCGCTCAGCTTCTCTTAGTTCACCTAGTTTTTTTTTTTTTTTTTTTTTTAGCTCCATAAAGTTGCCGTAAGAGTTATATACTTGGTCTTGGCTAGTGGCTTAGTGGGTAGGCACCAGCCTGTGAACTGAAGTGTTGCTGGTTCGATTCCCAGTCAGGTCACATACCAGGTTGCAAGCCAGGTTTCCAGCCAGGTCCCTAGCTGGAGACAAGTAAAAGGCTCCCAAATACTGATGTTTCTCTGCGTTTCTTCCGCCCTCCCTGCCTTTCTCACTAAAAATAAGATATTTAAAAATTATATATGTAATATTCAATTACATATAATATATATTAAAATATATAAAATTTGTGTTTACCTTTCTGGATCAATTACACATTATTCTGAATACTTTTAATCCATTTCCTTGCAAAATGTTGTTATGGCTTTATACTGATAATTATATATAAGCTTTTAATATATGCTCTTGACAAAAGTTCCAGGATGTTTCTGAAATTTTACTATTTTGAGCTCTTCAATGAAGGAAACTGACTTTGTATATGGAGCCTCTTCCAGGTGTTAATCTTTACAGTTAGATAAAGTGATTTAAAGCTCCAGAACTACTGTGCCAAACACTCCCCAAGAGTTCACAAACATGGTCTACCTATTAAAAGCTAAGTGAGACCCCACTGGGTAGCTTTGGTGGTTAAGAAGAAATTGTCCCCATATGCCAAGCTTGCAGGTTTGCTCCTGGGTCAGGACACATACAAGAATCAACCATTAAGTGTATAAATAAATGGAACAAGTGAACGTTTCTGTCAACCTCTAAAAATTTCATAAAAAAATAAAAGCTAAAACTGCCCTTAGATTTTTGTTCGGGCTAATTGCCCAACCTAAGCTTGTCTTCGTCTTATCAAAGTTGGCGGAAATGTAATACTCAGCCCATATCTGAGCATTAAAGAATCAAAATGTCTTATAGGAATGCAAAGTACCCTCTAAAGGTAAGTAGGGAAGTTCTCAGACATCAGCCGTTCCTGATTGACAGTCCACTGGAATCCAGAACATGAGTGGCTGAAAGGGTAATAATTCTGTATGTATTGTTCTGTTCTTCCTTGGAATACAGAATGCTTAACAAACGTTCATCTGGAAGAGAGGGGTGGGGAAACTGGAAGATGTTACCATCAAAAAGACTAAATTTTACTGAAACATTGAGAATGTGCATGGATTGCTCCCTCTAGTTTCTCTTCCATCTGTAAAACGTCTTTAATCTAAATCAGGTATTATACGGCAACACTGCCACTTACAAATATTCCACTATCCTTGTTTCTCTTGAAGTGTCACAAGCTGTACCTACCCCTTCTGAACCTTGAAGAATAACTGTAAATGTCAAAGTCTTGATTATGATGCACACTACTATTCTACCTGAAGAGTAACAGTTTTGTAAACCAGATGGACAGATCTTTCACTTTAGAAGTGAGGAAACAGTAAATCTTTCAAGAGCCAAGGTAATTGTGTTCAAACTGGTCAAGCCAGTGGTGTCACCTCTTTGGCTTTTCTAGCAAGGAGAGAGAAACATGATAATGAAATGTTTAATAATACTACCTATCCCATAGTTTTGTGCATTGAACGAGTTTAACACACGTAAGAACTATGTCTGGCAGTCTAAGCACTAAATAAATGTTCATCTTTGTAAACTGAGAATGGAGGTTTAGAGAAGTGAATGAGGTCATCAGCTAGGCCTCTACCAAATACCTACTAACCCAGTTGTATTTGAGGGGGGGGGGGGGAGTGCTTCCTTCCACCGGTTCTCTGGATCCCCACCCCTCCAGCTTCCTCAGCGCTTTGTCAACTATTTCTGATTGCTATATTTGGAAACTTTCCCTCTACTGGCTGTTTCCCCAATGCATTTTATTTTTTTTTTCCATTTCTGAACAGCCTCTCAATTCTATAACCCTCTTTTTAACTACTATTCCATCTCTTTCCTTCCCATGTAGATAAAATTTCCAGAAAGAGTAGTCTGTTCAGTCACACCTCACTTGAACCAGTTTTCTGTCTTCTCCCTTAACTGCAACTGAAGTTGCTCTGAGGTTACCAGTGATTGCCTAGATGCCAGATACTGCAGATGTTAGCCAGTCCCTATTTTAATAGCTTCACTGTAGCCTCTGGCATCATTAAACACTCCCTTCTCTTTAAAATACTTCCTATAATTTCCATGCTCATGCTTTTTCTTGTTTTTGCTCCCATCTCTCCAATTATCCTTTCTCCCTTTTGTGGACTCATTTACCCCCACCAGCCTTTAAATGCTGTTGTTCCCCACAGGTCCCATTACTGATCTTTTTCTCACTTTACATGATCTTGCTTGGTAGTTATCTTCCACTTCCAACATGACCAAAGTGGAACACAACATCTGCTTTGCTCAATCTATTCCTCTTCTTTTGTTCTGTCTTGGTTAAATGGCCCCACACTCCCCCAACTCTCTAAGTCAGAAACCTAGGAGTTATATTGAATTCCTCCTTCCTTACCCTGAATCCTCAGTCAGGGTGCACGAATTGCCTCTCATATCCATCACCTGTCACTGCCTTGGTTGAAGTGCTCTTGCTTTATCACTGCAGTTATTGTAAAGGCCTCCCAGCTGCAGGTTTTACCTGCCTTTCCCTACCCACACCAACCTGTTTTCTATATGACTACCAGAATAATCTTCTATGTTGCAAATCTGAGCATTTTATTCCCTTGTGATAAACCTCTCATCTTTGGCTTACAAGCTAAACGTCCAAAATTCTTAGGTGATTGATACACAAGGCCCTTAGGGATCTATCCGTAGCCCAAGTCTCTTTTACATTTCTTCCTTCAAGCCCTACACCCTGATAATGAACTGCAGACCCCAAAGTCTGCATGCAAGTCAGACTTCCCTTTTGTCTTGATCTTATCTGGTTGTCTCATCCTTCAGAACTCAGTTCAGGTGTTACCTTCTCCAGCATGTATTCCTCACTGTTCACCCTCACCCTTGGGTTGGGTGCCTATCCTACCTGTTCCTACAGTCCACCTCTACTTGTAACCCTCAATTATATTGTTTTTCTGTGTTTCCTTAAGGGCAGTGACTTGATAGTTTTCTCTCTAGTTTCAGTTCTACAGTGCTCTGTGCCTAGTGGGCAGGCACTCCATAAATATGTGCTAAATGAAAAATGTTCTCAGCTGCCTAAGTAAGTGGGACCATTATTCAAGGACCAGTTGTAGTGCCTGAGAACATACACAATTTGATGCGCTCCCGTCAAGTTTCTTGAAACCAGGAAATGGAAGAACAAAGTAAGTATTGCTTTAGGGAACGCTCTAGCTCAATTACATATCACAAAAAAATTAAAATTCCCAATAGTAAGTTTAAAACCAGCAAATGCCACATGAGTAGGAGGAAAACTAAGCTATAATTGCTCCTGACAAAAGGCTTTTCAGTTTTCTTAATCTAGCCTCCATTTATAATACTGATTTGCTATGATCTCTGTGTTCATTTTCTTAGACCACTCTAGCTATCTTTAGGTATTACCATCTGAAGGTAGATTTAAAATGTATGAATTATAATTTATCAATTATCCCCATGTGTGAATCATTAAACACAACCAGGCATCAATATTTATTAACACAAGACAAAGGAAACACATTCAATGAGTTAATAGAACACTGTCCAGCCAGATGTTAAATTTAAAAATGTGTATCTAGTCTAATTTCAAATAAATAAAAAACTTTATACATAATTACACAGTACTATAGTTTGAATTTGACACTGGTAAATATCTTGACAGAAAGTAAACAAAATGGCATTTAGGACTAAAAAAATGATTCTTCTATCTTTACACGCTCTTTTTCTGGACAAATAGCATGGCCCCTCTACACATACCTAAACCAGACATGTATGAATGATAAAGAAAAGGCCTATTGTATATTTGGAGTACTGCACCTTCTTGCTCCAAATACTCTTGCTGTTACATCAAAGCAGACAACAAAAACAACACTAAGGCATAGATCATGTTGGAGTTTGAGGGTGAGGTGGTAACTCCTCATTGCTTTAGTCTAAGAGATTCCTGGATATTCAAGGAAAGTAATTTATTTGGCCAAGAATTGAGCACCATGCCAGGAGCAGAAATCTACAAACAAACAAACAAACAAAACCAAATTCTAAGGCCTCAGGCCCTTTGTTGATTCAACAAAAGCATTAAGTAAGCAAGCATTGCCCAGGGTCTGAAGTTGAGAACTCACAGGGCCTATGGGTAAATAATGGTCTCTAAACAGTCTTGAGGCAGCACAGCTTCCCAACGAAAGGACTTGGTACTGGGGTAACTGGGGTCTTTTTTGAGGCAGGAAGTCAAAATGGGGAAGAGGGGCTTGCTATTACTTTAGTTTTCTTTTTCATAGGCATAAAAATCCGGATAAGAGTGTGTTCCTGACTTTTAGCAAGGTTCTTTCTGTCAATAATGGTCTTTTGGGCCTGCTTTTCTAATCAGTTTTACCACAGTATTCTACTTAATGTGGAAAAAGCAACAGCATTGTGTCATCAAGAGAAAGTTTTCTTTCCAAGTCTTTCCAAGTCTGCAACAGACTAGGCACAAACACCTCTAAGCTAATGGTTGCACTCTCTTCCCTTTACGGAGCTACTTTAGCAGAGTTAGTGATGAAGTTCCCAAAGACACATCTCAGCTTTCTTTCCTTCACAAGCTACTCTGGCTTGGAGGATATGCAAAAGATCAATAAAGCAGCCACAAGGCAGAAAGCAAAAACTAAAGATAAATCAGAAGCCTGAGGACTTATAAAACTAGATAATCATCCCCTAAGTACCTGGAAATTGGCCACACTTTGAGATTAATGAATTATCTTATTTGAAAGAATGAGTATAATCTTGCACTGTCCAATATCATAGCCATTAGCCATCCATATGTAGCTACTGAAAACTGAAAAGGGATGCACTTAATACATGTTAGATTTCAAAGATATAATAGGAGGAAAAAAGTAAAACATTTTACTAATTTTTATATTGATTGTACATTGGAATAATATTTTTGCTATTTTGGGTTAAAGTATCTGGTATCTGAAGACAATTTCCCATTTCTTTTGTACTTTTAAAAATGTGGTGACTAGAAAATTTAAAATGACAGATGTGGCTCACATGATATGTCTAGCAGACATCCTAACTTGTGTAGTAAAGAATGATTAAAGAAACCCATAGAATAGACTCTGCCTGTATTTTTTTCTTAGAATTTATGGATTATGGAGATTGAACTATTTACTCCTTAGGGTCCCTTGTTTTGTTTAGCGAATCAGTAAGAACTGTTTTAAGGAAGTTACTTTCCAAATAGGTAGGCTGTCTTCTTTGCAAAATGAACCACTGCTAGTCATTGGGACTTCCTGCCCCAATGTAAGTGCTTTGTTTCTGTACGTCCAAGAACCTCTCCTATCACATGTAAATTAATTTCATCCAAAATGTTGAAAAAGATACCTGGAACTGGAAAATGTCTTGATGTCTGCCCTCAGTAGAGAATGAATTGGGAGGAAAAAAGGTTATGTAAAAGAGAGTCATAGACTGTGTAAGGGCAGCCCCCAAGAATGCTGCCACAGCGAAGGGTCTGGTCTTTGCATTATAAACCTTATTTTCAGGGTAATTACAAGTCTTAAAAATTGTTTAAAAACATATTTAGTTTACATGATGTTACAGTGGGGTAAATAATATGTATTATTAAAATAGTCTAAATAAATATTTACATAATAGACCAGAGTGGGTCAAAGAGAACCATTCTGATTTAACATGTTAACTCTGTTCACTTTGATTTTTTTTTAATTTTTAAAAATATTTCTGTAAGAAAAAAATAAAGAAATTCAACTATATTCAAATACACGGAGTATCAGACCAAAGAAAGGAAACCGAGCCAGAGGCCAGACTCAGTCCCAAGCTCAGTTTGCTTGGCCTGGGCACCGCAGTTATTTCCAAAGAGTTTCTTGCACACACCAGGCTTCCCCTATTTCAGCATAAGCCTGTCCATTTTGGCAACTCATATTGGTCAGTTTTGAGATGTACGGTCATGTGGCCTTATGGTTTCATGTCATATTGATCCCACTGCCTTCCCAACCTGTCATTCTTTTTCTTAAAATCCTAGACTGGAAGAACAAAGGACACTCTTCAGTTTTCACAAAAAGAGAAGCTATATATATAAACTGTAGACACAGTTTATATTGGGCCTGAAGAAAGAGGAAATTTCAAACTCTTATGCAGTCACTCTTAATTTGAAAGACAGTTTCAACACCGGGGGCCAGAGTGTGTTATTATGGTTCCTTAGAATAGCACGGGATCTAATAAATCTGAGCTTTTCCATAACATTTTGATTTTTAAAGTGGTACTTTTTAGCTTGGAGAAACAGGCTGTAAAAGCTATTCTGGGAATGCAAGCTTTTAAAATAAACAAAGGCAGCTTTAGTTTATAAAACACACCAGCCAATAAAGACATAGTACAATGTGCAGCAAAACCTGCAGACAATGTGCATATTTTAGTTACCTATTCAATTACACTGCATTAAGAGAATATTTGACATTCTCTCAAAGTAGAAAGGTTTCTACTTTGGTTGTTATAACTATATAAGCCAATTCTTCATTTTTTAAGCTAAATTATATGTATTCTTATTTACATGTTTAAAACATGGGTCAAAATGTTTTACAGTCAAGAATTATATATATAATTTTCATATTCAGTGGGTTTCCCGATTTGCTTAAGAGTTGACTGAAGTTAAGATGAGTAGTTCCATGTTAATAAAACCCGCAGAATGTCTATCTATGGTAAAAGGCAAAATACAGTACAGAGTGGGGAACTGTGTACTCAGACTACCCCCTTTATGAGAATTCATTAAACTCCCTTACAAAATTCTAAAATGGCATTAGATAAAAATACAAGTATATACAACAGATGAAAAATATGCAACATGCATGTAATTGCTTTAGTAACGTGCTGCTCACGCTATGTCAAAGTTCATGACTGTTAACATTTTTTTCATTTGCCACCATAGAATTCCCCTTTCCTGTGTATCATGTGATTGCAGAATCCCACAGGATGAGATGAAGGATATAATGTAGCCATCTCAGCTTATCTCTTATCATTTGAAAGCTTGCTCCTAAGTCACTGGTCTTGGTCCTTGTGGTTTTTCAGGACGGCACCCCCATTATCTCCACAAGGCTGGTTACATGTTATAAGCCACATAGATGGGGTCTAACTGATCCGCTAGGAAGCTGTCACGGAGGTGCATCCTTTGCTTCTCTCCTCTGGAGTTGATGGGGATAACACCTGGGTCCACCACCACCACAACGCCAACGATGAGGTAATGCTCCTCCAGAACCACATTTGTCACTAAAGGAACCAGATCTAGGGCTTCCTGTTCAGAGCCACACAATTCCACAACCACCACCAGCAAGTTGGTCCACGTGAACACGGCACTGAAATTTTAATGACATTCAGTTAACATGTCATTCCAGTTATCAGTCATCTATTACAGTATCTACCCAAGAGTTATCCCCATTTCCCTGAGAACTTTCTCTCCTAGCAACTATGTCTATAATATATAACTTTGTTCTTATAATTTTAGCTGATTAGCTGAGTCATGCAAAATCTTTTGGGAGTTTGGAAGTGGGATTGAAAGTCGTTAGCCTGTCACTTGAACTGAAGACATGTGGACTTGAAGTTTTGGGGTAACCAGATATGCAGAGAATCAGAGAATGGCTCTTCAGTGAGAAGAGAAAGAATAATGTGGATGCCCACATGGTTCTGGCAAGAAAGAGAACAGTGGTTCCTGATGGCGTTGTTTATACATTTCTTGAGAACCATAGTGAGTCAGAAACTTCTAGGACCGTCTGAGATAGCCAGGTATTCTTTCCATCAACTCTCTTTTGCTTAAGTTTTTTGAAAAGAGTTTCTGTTCTTACTTGCAATGTAAGAACTCTGACTAATATTCTTATACCCAGCAGGAAGGGGTTAGCCTGGCTTCATCTGAGCTGAGTTTCCCACACAAGTGTCTCCCCTATTATGCCATAAAAGTGCCATAAGGTAGTAGTCACCTGACATTGAGTGGAAGTGCTGGGTTAGAGGATCTTGACCTGACTGTTGATATGCTTAACAAGCACAGCATAGCCATGAAAGGAAAATGTATACAATATATGGTTGGATTAAAAGTTGAATGGCTAGAGCCCTAGCTGGTGGCACTGTGGATAAGGTGCTGGCCTGTGAACCCAAAGGTCGCTGGTTCGATTCCCAGCCAGGGTACGTAACCAGGTTGAGGGCCAAGCCTCCAGCCAGGTCCGTGCCTAGAGGCAGATGAAAGGCAACCATATATTGATGTCTCTCTCCCTCTCTCTCTCTCTGAAAATAATAAAATTTAAAAAAAGGAAAATAATTAGAGGGTAACTATGACATGCAGCTTCTCTTCATTGTTCTTACACCTCTGGTCTGGGGAGAGACTGACCAAAATGAGAACATTTTTAGACAAAGAAGCATCTGGAAAGCATGAGCAACCATGAAAAGCACTGGCTTTTCAGCAAAGGGAAAAACAAAAAATGAGTAGGGACACTTTGACAAAAATGTGGAAAAGAAATTGGACAGATTCTGTATCGTCAAGCATCCAAAATAAAAGCCAGTATGAAAAACTACAAGGTTTTAATTTTTTTTCTTTTTTTTTTTAAAGATTTTACTTCATTATTTTTAGAAAGAGGGGAAGGGAGAGAGGCAGAGAGGGAGAGAGACATCCATGTATGGTTGCGTTTCACCTGCCTCCAGCCACAGATCTGACTGGAGACCTGGCTTGCAACCTGGTTACGTGCCCTGGCTGGGGAATCGAAGCTGCGACCTTTGGGTTTGCAGGCCTGCACCTTATCTGCTACCAGCCAGGGCCAAGGTTTTAATTTTAAGGAGGTTTAAGTCAATGTGAGGTTGGATGATCTTTTATCAGGGATAATGTAGGGGGATTTCCTGCACCGAGAGGGAAATTATATCAGATAAAAGTAGTGATCCTTTTCATCTGCTTACCATTTAACAATTTACGAACATATCCTCACTGGATCCTCCCAATAATCAGAAAGTGACAGAGAAAGTATTTTACAGAGGAGGAAGCAGTCCAAAAGGACTCAGCTCTGTTCCACAATGGTTCCTTAGAGCTTGACTCAGAGTCTCCATGGCCTCATGTGCCACAGCAATGGCATGTCAAGACAAGAATTAGTCTGTTTATTCCCCTTAGGCCCCCTGGAGTTCTATGCCTGTAGGTGATACTTGGTGCAGACAGCTGATGACTTAGATCAGTTTTACTTGAGACTACAGCTGAGATGCGAAGCCTATGGGGGGGTCGGGGGATATTTACCATTCAGCAATGCTCCTGTGGATGCGAGACACTGAGGTCTCAATATCAATTGGGTGGTACCGTAATCCTCTCAGTTCCAGCGTTTCATCGAGAGCTCCCACCACATATAATGCATCATGGCGTTCTGACATAAAGAAAAAGAGAAAGTTGGTTCATCAGACACATTTTGAGTGCAATACAATGTTGGAGTTAAAAGCACAGGGTTCAGACTGCCTGCCATGTCACCTGGCTCCATCACTCACTAGCTTTGGGCTCATTACTCAAGTCTCTGAGTCCTACTTCCTCTTCTGTGAGACAAGATTGGGAAAAAAAAAAAAAAAAAAAGGCTCCTATAAGGATTAAATGAGATAATCTATGTAAGCTAGTTTATACAATGCCTGGTACATTGTAAGTGTTAAAAAAAAATCAGCTGCTACTACTACTATGAACCAGTAATTGTGCCAAGTGCTGGGGAAACAAAGATGTCAAAACACCAATTCTACTCTGGACAGTTACTGCTACTGGGGGAAACACACACAATAGGTGTTCCATTATAACGTGGTAAGCCCAGTGACAGGAGTGTGCACAAGGCCCCAGGGGAGTAGAGGGTATACCCCAAGCTCTATTCCAAGGTTCCATGGAGGCCTAGAAAAGCCAAGCCAGGCTGAGCTGTTAAGAGTAAGTAGGAATTGGACAAATACTGTCTGGGAGAGAGAAGGAAAGTGAGGATCTTAGATAGAGAAAAAGAAAGAACATGTGTTACTGTTCTAGACAATGTCAAGGTGTCCACGTATAAGGAGTAGGGTTACAGAATGTAGAGACTAGTTCTGGTTATTAATAGGGTTATAACCTGGTTAGGACATGGCAGAAATTTCATTTTCTAAAAAAGTTTTTATGCACACACTGTATACATAAGGCTATATGGTTTATGCCTAAATAGATATTGCATTTTTAAGAAGAGATTATTTTGCTAGAGCTACAGATTGCAATAGTCTCAGGAACAGGTAGACTTCTGAAAAAATTCAACAAAGCAAATACTAGGAGCTATTGGAGAGGCAAGGATGAGGAGGTCCCACACAGTTCCTATCAACAAGAAAAGCTGGTTCATAAATATTGTAATAACAAGCCCTGGCCGGTAGCACAATGAATAAAGTGCTTGCCTGTGAACCCAAAGGCCACTGGTTCGATGCCCAGCCAGGGCACATAATTAGGTTGCAAGCCAGGTCTCCAGACAGGTCTGTAGCTGGAGGCAGGTGAAAGGCAACCATATGTTGATGTCTCTCTGCCTCTCTCCCTACCCTTCTCTCTAAAAATAATAAATAAAAACAAACAAAAACTAAAACATTGTAATGATAAAACAAAAATAGAAACATAGTAGTTAATGACTAGTAAGTGCTTTCTGTTTGCCTGGGCACTGTTCTAGGCACCTAAATGCATCATGTAATTTAAGCTTGCATCATTTCCACAAGGTAGGAAACATTTTAACTCCCCTTTTCCAGATAAGAAACTAAAGGGTTTGGTGATGGCTCAAGGTCACATACAGCAAAAAGCAAAGGTAGGCTCTTGCCTCTCTCTTCTCCAGTATGCCCCTGGAACCCAGGGAAGTACAGAGAAACTATGGATGCTGGTTGGTATGGAATTGATGCAAAGAGCTAAGGAGAGATGACATGGCTCAATTCAAACCTTTAAAGTACAGTGAGGTATCTGTAATCAATTCTTGAAGTTCATACACATTTAGAGTTGGATGTTTTGAAATTGCTGTTCATGCCCCCAAGATGCCAGATTGAAGGCAGACAACAGTGAAGGTATGACAATGGCCTGGGCAGAGGACAACTTGAGGGGTTGCTTGTACTGCAGCCTTGCTAAGCAGACTTCAATCAACCAGAGAAACTAAAGGGATAGAGGAAGCACTTCAGCAAGATGGCTCCTTTGCACAGATTCCCCATCAGGGATGAGGGCTGTTCCTCCTGCTTCCGAAATGGTATGCTATGAAAGAGAAGCAAGAGCTGAAGGATGAAATATCTGTCCCAGGGGCTTGCTGGGCAGTTAAGAGTCATCCCCACAGGGCTGAGGGTCTGCGTTCTGCCAGAGACGTTTGCTTCTGCTCAGGCACCTCTGTGCCTGCGGCCATGTAACCCACAGCTCAGGGTGCCAATGCAGTGCCCTGGGTGCTTACCTCCTGGGTGCTTTTCAGGGGCAAAGTTTGACTTCAAGTAAACATGAATTCACACGTGGGTTCAACAGTGGTAGAGGAGGGAATAATGAAATACACACACTCCACAATCCAAAGGTGGGCTGAGGAAGGCCAGCCAGTGCTCCTGACTGAAATGCAAAGCAGGATGGGGAGGAAGAGTTGGCATGGGACGTACCTCCAGTGGCTGCTGTGAGCTCAGTCCGGCGGACAAAGCCAAGGTATCCTGTCCGAGCCCAGAGTGTCTGAGCAGCATCCCCAAAGCTGAGGCGAGTGTTGAAATGATCAGCCTGAAGAGTCTCACTGTCATAGATGGTGTAATAGCCACTGGCCGTATGGGGACTGTTGACCCAAATCTATAATAACAAAAGGTCACATTTCACCAAGAACATGTACTATGTATCAATTCAATTCCCTTGGGACACATGACTTCAGTTCTTTAATCTGACTTCTGTGTCAACAGCAACAACATAACTACAAAAATAACAAAAAATAGAGGTAGCTGACATTTCAAATGTTTACTAGTTGATGAATAGTGAGGTAAGTACTATATTCATAAGCTTTCTCTCATTCCTTCCTGACATACATGACATGACAATATAGTGTGCACTGCTGTTATTCCTTTTATAAATGAATAAATAAATAAATAAATAAACAGAGTCAAGTGATTCCCACGAAGTGCAGAAACAGACTCACACCCACGCCTGCGTGGCAGAGGCCACACTCTTCACCACCACCATGCACACACTGACGCCTTGGCTCAGTCCTCAGCCCCGCCAGGGGCCCGTGGAGGCTCTGCAGGATCTTTTCTGTGCTTCTGCAACCAAGGCATAAAGCCTTCCAGGAAACACTACAGGGTATTTAAATTTACCACGCCAACAATGCAATAGCTAACAATGGTTAATAACACTAGTATTTATTGAGAATGCATTACATTAACAGGCACCATTCTATGAGGGGGGGTTACCCCCTCAAAATCCCTGGAATTATCTTCTAGAGGGCAGGCCCCTTGTAGTACAGGCTTCCCTAACCAGGTGAGAGTTCTAGGAACCCATCTTTAACACTGCACTAGTTGGTGGTGGTATGAGAGGCTGTGTTCGGCTTCAATGATTTTTTTTTCCCCAAAAATTTTTATTTATTATTTCCAGGGAAAGGAGAAGGGAAAGAGGCAGCTAGGGAGAGAAACATCAATGTATGGTTGCCTTTCACCTGCCTCCAGCCACAGACCTGGCTTGCAACCTGGTTATGTGCCCTGGCTGGGAATTGAACCAGCGACCTTTGGGTTCGCAGGTTGGCACCTTATCCACTGTGCTACCAGCCAGGGCCCAATGATTTATTTTGAACACGCTTTCAACATGTTTGCTCATTTCAAGATGGGTGATTTACAAGTGCACCTGCCCACACCACGCTGAGTGTTCAGCAGTTTTGACCAAAAATGACATGACCCCCATGCGCCACCCTCCCTATTCACCTGATCTTACCCCAAGTGATATTTTTTTGTTTCCCCAGATGAAAAAAGTCCTCATAGGGAAATGTTTTGCCCATATGGAAGAGGTAAAACAAGAAAACAGCAGAAGCACTAAAAGGCATCAAAATCAATGAATTTTAAAACTGTTCTGAGCAGTGGAAAAACGTCTCAATTGGTGAGTTGCAGCAAACGGGGAGTACTTTGAAGGAGACTGAAGGTTAAACGTGTAAGCATACACAATTTTTTGTAAATAAGTTCCAGTTTCTTGGAGGTATCCTCTCATATGTGCATTACAGATACAGGTATTAATGCATTTAATTGTCACACAATTGCACTAGGCAGGTGCAATTACTACCTATGGGTGAGGAGACACAGGCCAGAGGGGTGAGCCAACATGTGCACTGAGAAGCCGGTATGCAGCACAGCCCAGTGCACCTGGCTCCTGTACCTGCATCACTCCTCCCAGTACGCTGGGGGATGAAACTCAGGTTTCATCCCTCAAAGATTTTGGGGAAGAAAAATTAAGACTTTAAAAACATTTTAATACTAATACATTTATATTAACATAAAAATTAAATACAATAGCTTCTCAGCCTTTTGGCTAAGATCAAGTATAAAAATTAAATACATTTTGGGACAATATAAAATTTGCATGAATTTTAGGAATTTAGTATTTGTGGCTACTTAAATAGGTGGAAAGAGGTAGGATTTGCCCATTTTCCTTTTCGGATGAGGGAATGTCAGTGGACAAATCTGGGACTAGCTCTAGTTTGGGTACCTAAATCCTGGTCCCAGTCTTCTCCTTCTGGTCATTTTAGTCTCATGCTTTACAAAGAAAAATTAAAACTCTTTTAAAAGGTGAAAATTCACAATGGGGGAGAAAATAAAATCTGCAGTTTCTCAGACTTCTGCAATATGAACCCTAAAGTTTTTCTCTGATAACTTTTCAGACTAAAGGTGAAAATTATACATACCTCTCCAAGGTGAGAGTCTCCAACTGGCCCTTTGGTCTCGGGATTAACAATAACCACTTTTACCCCAGGTAAAATCTAAGAATCAAAGGGAAAACACGAAGACTCAATTAAATCTACTGACCCCTAGAAAATAGTTCCCTGCTCTCCCTCCCTGGTGAGGGAAAGCACAAAGGCAGGAGCTAACTGAGATGGTGCTCACAGGCTCATCCTCGGTGGAGACCAGAAGTACAGTAGGATTTATCCTCAAAAATAAACCAGAGAACCAACCACTCTATCTTCCTTCTAAGGGATAAGAAACTGCACAACAGAATGAAAACTGAAGAACTGATAGACTAATTTAAGCATGTAACAATTCTCCTTTCTTGTTCACTGAGTGATAGCATGAAAACCCCTGAAAGCAGAAAGAGCAGCAGGAAGGAACTTCTTGAGACTCCACTCTAATCTACAGCGAGAGCTAGAGTGGGAAGAACCTGAAGAGTTAAGACAGGAGCTGGCAATTTTGCAGGGGAATAGAAAGATACCCAAGTGCCCAGGATCTCCCTCAGGTGGGAAAAGGGGGCAACAGGTGCTGGCTGAGAATGGCTCAGGGCCTATCTGGTTACCTGTATTTTGTCTTTTACACCTCCCTTTTGATCTTGGGTTTCTAGAGAAAACTTGAGAAAACCTCAAGGAAGGGAGAGAAAAAAAAACCACTCCCACTACTGGGCCAGGCACTGTGTTGTAACTCCTTAGGTGCCCAATCACTATTAAGGCAGATGAAGACTTGACAAGATGGTAAGATCAATCCAAGCCCATTTGGAAGAGTTTAAACAGAGAAGTGAAATTGCAGTAAGCTCCCCATGGGGTAAACCCACCACCACTGGGTAAGTTAGCTCCCTTTTCTCGTCCCAGTTTTCTCTTCTGCCTTCAACATGGCTAGAAGAGATTCTGAGAAATCATTGCAATTGCATCAAAGGGATTAAAAAATTTGACAGTTTATGCTGATGTTCCATCACCCTCAATAAATTGTTCAAAACTGCTATAGACTGAATGTTCCCAATCAGGACTGGAAAACTTAATCCCAGTGTGATGGTATTGAGAGGTGGGACTTGAATAAATGACTCAATCATGAGACAGGGCCTTCATGAAGGGGATTAATGCCTTTATAAAGGAAACACAGGGATTTTCTGCACCTCTTCCACTATGTGAGGCACAGCAACAAGATGGCCAGCTATGAACCAGAAATCCTCACCAGAGTCTAATCTTCTGGTGCCTTGATGTTGGGCTCCCCAGCCTCCCCAACTGTGAGAAGTAAGTTTCTGTTGTTAATAGGCCACTTAGTCTCTGGTATTGTTATAGCAGCCACATGAATTAAGACAATAATTGACTCTGTCCTTGAACGTTTTAAAGCCCCATTCTAATCTTATTCCCATAGATAACCACTTTTGAATATTTGATCTCTTCCCCCATCTTGATTTTTTAACTATAAATATATGTATGTCTTCCATGATCTTAAATCACACCCCTCCCCTACCTGCCACCTTATGTTTCTCCTTGTAACATTTATAAAGATAGAACTGGCTCTTTTTAAGTGTTGCTCATCTACCCACCTTGAATATAATGAACATTAAATTTTGCTATTTGTCAAATAACATGGCAGTCAGATTTAAAAAATCCATGGAAACTAAAAAAGTTCAAAGTGAGTATTCTTCTTACCTATGTACCCATATGAATTTGGAAGGATTGGTTCAACTGAATTGTCAAATTGTCTCCAGAATTCAATTAAATCTTTCCCTGGGTACTAACATATTACATGTCCTGACTTTTTGAAAAAATGAACTACTTCTCCACATAGACCATCTTCCCAATGGTCAAAACAAATTACCTTTCCAGACTCTGAGAGCAGCAAACTCTGGGGGGCACCCCGTTCCACAAGACGAACCCTGTAGAAGAACAATATTTAATATGGATGCACCTTTTAAAAATGATTGTATCCTGTCTACTACAGCTATATACTTACCCTTTCCAAGACCTCTAATTTGTCTCTCCTTTTTATGTTAGAGTAAGTTACTCAAGGTCAGCATTACTGATATTTTGGGTCAGATATTGTTCTGTTGTAACTTTTTGTAAGGGGCTATCCTGTGCACTGTAGAATGTTTAGCAACATCCCAGGCTTTTGCCCACTAGATGTCAGTAGCAACCTGTTTGTTGTGAAAACCAGGAAAAAAAAAAAACGTCTCCAGACTGTCAAAAGCCCTCCAGAGGGCAAAATCTCCCTGGCTGAGAACCACTGATTTGAGAGATGCACTACCTGTGCAGGGTGGGCCAGTGCCAGGGGCACACCAGCTGAAGTCAGTGGGACTTGGGAAAGGGCTACGAAGCTTGTGGGCCAGGTGCTCACCTTGGGACACAGCTTAAATTCCCTTGTTAGCTGGTGAGGAAGAAGGCTTTTTTTCCCCTGGGGTTTAGGTAAAGTGTAGTTTCAAAGACTCTACTCTACCTCATAGATAGATCTTGTCTGTCTCATATTTTATTTTTAAACTTTCAGGGTAAAGAGTATCCATTTTAATCTACATCAAATGTCACAAAATACTTTTACACAGGCAGGAAGTATTACATCTTAATATTAAAGAATAATGCAGCAACTGTGGGAATTAAAGCTTCTTCTTTTAAAAAAGTTTTTAAAAGGTTTTATTTATTTATTTTTAGAGATAAGGGGAACGAGGGAGAAAAAGAGGGAGAGAAATATTAATGTATGAGATACACTGATTGGCGGCCTTTCCTAAGCTCCCAACCGGGGACCTGGCCCAAAACCCAGGCATGTGCCTTGACTGGGAATCAAACTGGTGGCGTTTTGGTTCGCAGGTTGGCCATCAGTCCATCAAGCCACACTAGCCAGGGAAAGTTTTCTTCTTATAAATGTATACATTAGCAGGTATTAATAATGAAGACAAGCCCTGGCTGGTGGCTTGGTGGATTGGTGCCCACCTGTGAACCCAAAGGGCGCTGGTTTGATTCCCCAGCCAGGGCACATAACCAGGTTGCAAGCCAGGTTTCCAGCTAGGTCTGTAGCTGGGGGCAAGTGAAAGGTAACCATACATTGATGTTTCTCTCCCTTTTTCTCCCTCCCTGCCCTTTTCTCTAAAAATAATTTTAAAATCTTTAAAAAAACAATGAAAACAAATTATTTCCCCTGTTCCTTTTCTGCTGGAAGATACAAACAAAAGGATGAGGAAGAGGGCTAGTTTTCTTGAGGCTCAGAACCTTTTTGTGTTTAAGAACTCTAACAGGGAATGAACAAAATAAATCTACTATACCTGTCATGTCTCAATGACTTCAGATCTACGTACACAGTAGTTGGATCAGGCCCTGAGGTTCCCTAAAGAAAAATAAATGCATTGTTTATTTAAAATTTAAATGACTATATTTCCGTATTTCATATTTTCAAATCAAGAAATAGATAATTTAGCTATATACATGAAAAACCCAAACTCTACTTTGGAAGTTCACCCTCTCTCCAACCAGATGAGGCAGGGTGTGGTCAACACCTAAAAGAGGCTCATGACCTGGCTTTACCCTCATGTTTCTTTCTCTTCTTCCCTTGGGAGGGTGGGCCAGGAGCCTTCTCAGAGGGGCAAGAGAAGCACTAACAGGTTACCAGGCTGAGGAGGGACCTTATTCGTGGACTCAAAGCAAGGACAAGATAGGTCAGCATCCATGGGGTTTTTAAAATTAATACTGGCCCATGCTGACAACAAGGGGCACACAACTGGGGTCCAAGGTTAAAGCATCATACTACTTAAAGTCACCTGACTGGTCACAGAAGACCTGAAAGTATCCACCCATGTATGCCACCTTCTTTTACTCTTGTCCACGCCTATACTTTCCTTATTAGTCTCCAAGCTATATAAAATCAGACTCAATTCTCTTCTGTTATTTACCCACCAGGAATAACATGGCAAAGTTGCCATCTGGCTGGAGAAAAGAATACAGGCTTATTTGTGCTTCCTTTGCAAAAAAGTTATAAAATGTGGAGGAGATAGAAAAACAGGACATAGAAATCTTCTTTGGTCATTGTTATGGACCAGAAAACTACTACTAAGAGTAAACATTTACATGGGTGCTCAAATGCCAGAAAAAGCTCCAAGTGTGTGGCACCCAGTAACTCAGTGATTCTATGGAACAACTCTGTGAAGGATGATACTAATATGTTCATCTCAGAGATGAACAGGATCAGTCACAGCGAAGTCCAAATAAAAAGCCAGTGATCCCGTAGCAAGCACATGGAACTGGGGCTCATGCTAGGCAGTGTCTGAGGCCTCTGCTCCACAGCCCCACACATTCCCCTTCCTTTTGTTCCCATGCTGGAGTTCATGATAGTCACCTGTAAACATATTGCTACATTGACTCTTGATCCAAAAGTGGTGCTGACAGCCCGAGGAGACAGCCCGATGTCTTTAAAGAGTTTGGAAAAGGACTGTTGGAGGGCAATGCGGGGCCGCTCCTCGGCCACTACCACACATGTCCGGATGCAGGAAAGGTTGATTCCTCTGGTCTGTAAAACACCATGCACATAAGCTGAAGTTAGCAGGATCATAACAGAGCTGAAAAGGCAGGGCCACCGCTCTATTTCTTTGGTCAGAAAAAGCCAAGAAACTGTGCATTCTCACCTCAGACACCCAGAAAAAAGTTTTCCGAAAAAGCCAACGCATTTCACCTAAGTCATTCCCCACTGGTAAATGTGCTCATCCTCTATTTCCTTTCTGTTCAACTAAAAAGCTTAGGTTTCTCAACAATTCACTTTAATTTTTTTCATTTTATTAAAAAAATAACTTTGAATCATCCTAAGAAAGTTATTACCGTCCCCTCTCCCCCAGCCACCACCTTTTAAAAGATTTTATTCATTATTTGTAGGGAGAGGAGAACGGAGGGAGGAAGAAAGGGAGAGAAACATCAATGAACAGTTACCTTTCACCTGCCTCCAGCTGGGGACCTGGCTGGAGACCTGGCCCACAACCCAGACATATGTTGACTGGGAAATGAACTGGTGACCCTTGGGTATGCAGGCCAGAACTCAATCCACTGAGCCACACCAGCCAGGTCAACAATTCATTTTTATTCTTCTCCAATTCTGTACCTTATATTTCTCCCTATTTCAAATTGGAGAGATGGAACTAAGAGGAAAAGAAATCCAGCACCCCGGAGGTCAAATCCCTTATCTCTTTTTTTCCTTCTTAAGGTCCTATTTCTCTATTAATGAAAATTCAATGTGTTTTCACTTTCCCACATGCCAGTCAGACATATGATCACTGGATACACAGTCTTTGAGGCAGTCCCCAATCTCTTAATATTCCAAGGTTGCAAATTCTATTGGGAAAAGTCCTACTGGAAGTAAAAGTTCACTTTCATCTTTACATAAAGTCATTCTCATTCAGCCTCCCAACCAGTTTCACCTTCTTCACAAATTAAGACTCAGATTAAACTCTAAAAGAGTTCAGTAAATTAAGAAGTGGAAGAGGTAAACTCCCTCAGGTTTACAAAATATCTGTTTGTCTAGAAGAAACCAAGCAGACATGTCTGTCAACCCCTACTTAGGATCAGAACTGGCCTATTTCTTTAAAACCTCTCAGGACTTGTTCCTTGTTGCAGCTGCTTCTTACCTTTAGCACCTCCACCTGGTTTCCAAGCCCTTTGGTGCAGAGCTCCATTACTGAATAGGAGCAGAACGTATCCCTTATTTTGTACTGGTTGACAGTGGAAAGCCAGAGGAAAAGGTTGTTTTCTAACTCCATAGGAGGAATTAAGATGGACTGGTGACCTGAATAGACACTGCAATGAAGAAAGACAAGAGCTAATGTTATCAAATCATCATAGCTAACTTGAAGTTTTAGAACACCATCAATTCAACAAATACATACTGAGCATAAAGGGCAGTGTAGGATCATATTAGATATAAAGGTCTAAGAATCAGCCTTGTTCATATGCAACTCACAAGATGCAATAAATATAAAATAAAGCAGGCTGTGGTATGTATGGTAACCAAGATGTGAATAAAGGACATCAAAATCATAGAATAAAGAGTAAGTCATTCAAATTGGGAAAGGTGGGGCTGGAGGTGTTTCAATGTGTAAGTGACACCTGAGCTGGGGCTTGAAGAATGAGCAGGAATCTGACAGTGGCTGGAGGAAGTGAAAGTAGTGATGAAGGTATTACAGGCAGAAGAACAGCATATGCAAATGCACACAGGTATAAATTACACGATGTATTTAAGGTTGACAGAAATGGTATCCCAGTGTGATAAGAAAGAAGTGAGGCCAGAGGGCTAGGGTCAAACTGTGGGAGGGTTTAACTATCGTATGAAGGATTTAGACTTTACCCAGCAGGCTGTCATTGCAGCTTTGCATTGGGGCAAAACTAGAAATACGGAGGAGGGATCGGAAACATGAGACACCGAAGGCTGAGAGACATTTAGGAGAGACTGTAATAGTTAAGGTGAGAGATGTCGAGGGCTGGAATCCTAACAGTGCAGCCGAGATAAAAAGGAAGGAATGGCAGAGTCATACATATATATGATGTATAGCCATGAATCCTCAACTTCCTAAAACCTGAGTCAAGATCAGAATCTCTAGGAGCCCAAGAATCCTGTATTTAAAAAACAGTCGCCCTGTTCAAGGGGATAGAGACAACCAGCCAAGATACTACCAAACCTAGTTATTTGTTAATTCAACTCACTTCAGATATCCTCAGTGTATAATTAATCAAATATTAATTCATGTTGATAAAAAACAAAAAACAATGGAACTGTAGTTTCCACTGTTGGCGATCTAAATTATTAAGTCTGGGAAAGGGCCATTCTTTTTTCTTTTAAAAAATATTTTATTTATTACTTTTGAGAGAGAGGGGAAGGGAGAGAGGCGGAGAGGGAGAGAAACATCAATGTATGGTTGCCTTTCACCTGCCTCCAGCTACAGACCTGGCTGGAGACCTGGCTTGCAACCTGGTTATGTTGCCCTGGCTGGGAATTGAACTAGCAACCTTTGGGTTTGCAGGCTGGTGCCTTATCCATTGTGCCACCAGCCAGGGCTTCCATTCTTTTTTTTTTTAGACCCTTAGGTGATTCCTATGTATAGATTGATTTACGAACAACTGAGCCAAAGGACATGACATTTAGTTAGATGTAAAACATAAAGATAGAAAAGTCGAAGATAATACTCAAGTTCCTAGTTTGGGCCCCAAGGTAAATGATCCCATCCTGACAAAGATGGGGACACAGAAGGGGATGCTGAGCTGCACATGTCTGTGAGGGATTCATGGAGATGTCCACCCAGGAGGTGAAAATATAGGTTTGCAATAAGGTTCTCTGGGTAGATAAAGGAAGGAGGGGCAATATACTATTTCATCTGAAATAATCCAGCTAGGGCGGATGTGCTACTTTCCAGCCACATGCTGTCATGCCACCTCATTATATTCCCTCCTGGCAGGACTAGGGGGTGCATTCTGGCTCTCAAAGCATGACATATTTCATCCAAGTATCATCCTTCTACTTGGCTCTCCTTCTAAAATGAGGATTACAGGATGGAGCAGGGAGCAGGTAATAAGATCACTGATCTTTTGTATGAGGCATTAAACAGAGGAAAATAAAAGGGAATACAAACACAACTAAACAAACACCAGGGATACATTAGGTGCAAAAATTCTGGGGGGAAAAAATCAGCATTTTATTGAAACTAACAAATTAAGGGAGTAAAGAAAAAGGATGAGATGGTTATAGTCCCCCCCCCCCCCCCACATCCCCATGCATTATGTTTCTTTGCTTTTTCATTCCCACCTGCAGAGACACCAGAGTGCAAAGCCAAGTCCACAGTAAGGGTCAAGGCAGATGGCGATCTGCCGAGAAGAATACAACTCACACTGGAGCTTGATGGCTCTACAGAGAGCATTGACCGCAGAGTGGGACATCTGCAGAGTAAGGAACAGGGACAGGATAAAACAGGCATCCCACAGGCAGAAAAACAGCTCCAACAACAGTTCTGAGAAGCTTCAAGTCCCCCCAAACTCCTCTAAATGAGGTATACATTTTTCATTGGTTCAAAAAGCTTAATTTAACTTAAGGTAACAAATTTCTGTTAGTCAATACTAAGTTTTATAAAATATGAATCTGTAATTTCATACTCTCTGTAACTCTTATTATCTGTTAGTTTTTATGCTGGGTTCAGAACATGGCATAACACACATTCCTTGGGATAACTTATTCCGGAAGAGCCGATGCCTTTATTTAAATATAGTAAGGACCCTTGATCCTCCACCTACTGGTCTCTGGTACAACCAGTTGGCCTCTACATTTGAGGTCCCTAGGGCAGTGGTCATTTCTATTTTTGGCAGGCCTGGCATTTTACCAGCACAGAGTGAGTGAACATATCCAGATTACCCTACCTTCACTCCTGTGAGCATGCCCGTTGTAGAGACACTAAAATCAAGATATGCCAGCATCTCAGGAGTGGGTGGTTTATACAGCTGAGGTAACCTTTTCCTGGGTAAATCATCTGAAAGGAAAGGACAAAAACCTGTCAATCAGATACATTGGAACATGAAAATCATTACTCCTGAACTGGTTGTCTGTGGCCTTGCATTGCCCAATTTAGCTTCTAGGATTTGCTAAAGCTTAGGCATCCTGTATTTAATCAAGTAGCTTACATGTGTCACTCCTAGACTTGGGCTGGAGTTGAGGATACCACTAGACAATATGAACACACAAATCTATATCAGGAATATGTATTTACTAGGGTAGTGAGGTGTATTATAACATAGTGGTTGCAAACTAAGGAAGCAGACTGCTAATGTTCAAGTCCCACCTCTGCCATTTCTCAGTGACATGACCTTGAAGTTACTTAGCCTTTTTGCACCTGCTTCCTTACTTCCAAAACAGTAGTATTTTCTCTCATAGAATTGTTGGGAAGTTAATTTACACAAAGCAATTTGAAAACAACTGAGTCAATGCTCAAAAAGCTTATTTTTATTATTCTGGATTCAAGTTAAAGTTTATTATTTATTGTTTGATACAGTAAACCACGGACTGCTTTAAAAGGTGTTTTCCTCCAAGTTAATATGGCAGATTTAATCAGCTTAACAATAACCCCCAACCCAACAACCTTCGGACCAACTAACATGGCACTTAAAAATAAAAAGATTTTATTTATTATTTTTCAAAGAGAGGGAAAGAGAGAAGCAGACAGGGAGAGAAACATCAGGGTATGATTGCCTTTCACCTGCCTCCAGCTACAGACCTGGTTGGAGACCTGGCTTGCAACCTGGTTATGTGCCCTGGCTGGGGAACTGAACCAGCGACCTTTGGGTTTGTAGGCCAGTGCCTTATCCATTGTACCACCAGCCAGGGCACATGACATATTTTTAAGAATGATAATCTAGGATTAGGAATTATTTCCTTTGCTCATTTGTTTACCTATCTCTCCCTTTCTCTCCAGATTTGCTTTATAAATATGACAAAACCAAGGACATCAAGGATGTCTCTGGCCCTGACCATCTCTTTCCAATGGCTGGGCTTTCTGGAGCAAGAAACAATTCTGACTCTGACTTTTGAATCTCTATATTATTGGGACCCCACCTCTGGTCAAACCAAAGGCTTTCTCTGTGATCTTCAACCCACCTTTGTACAGGGTAGGGTCATTCATGTGCCTAAGGAAACTTTCCTGGTGTATCAGTCCATATTTCAGGTCTTCCTAAAATGTGAATGAGTCTAATAACCACGGAAAATCTATACACAACATTAGCAGCAACTATCCATTTGTGTTATTTATTATATATGACAGTACTTATATCTTTAAGTAACCAATGCAAAACAAACAAACAAACAAAAAACCCTAAAAACTAGTTTGGCATCTGGCACACAACAATCACACATTCATGTCCTTTTCTGCATTTAAGCACATATAAATGTTTCTGGGGTGAAGACTATGTAGTACTTACTAAAATCAAGTTAGGAAGGAAATTAATGGTTAAGAGGCTGGGAATGGAGCCAAACTAACTGGGCTCGAATGCCAGTGCTACCACTTAACCTCCCTGAGCCTCTGTTTTCTTACCTGTAAAAACGAAGATAAAATCTGCACCAATCTAATAGAGTTGGCACCAAGATAAAATTAGGTTATATACGTTTGATGTCTGGTTCAATTAAAGATGTTATGATTATGTGTGAGATGCTTTACATTATGTTACTTTAATCTTTACAACACCATGAAGTAGTTATTATAACCCCTTTTCGATAGGCAGTTTTGCCCAAGTTAGTGGGGATATCCAGAGAAGAACAGTGTTGGGATTTAAGCCCTGTCTGCCTGACTCTGAACTCATGCTATCCCCACACCATTCTCCAAGTAGTTCTGTGTCTTATTCCCTTCTTTAGTACAAACACCATCTAAAATTCACACAAACTTTATGGTTTTCAAAGAACTTTCATATCATATTGCATTTGATATTCTCAATAAATATGTGAGGTAAGGGTAGGTAGTATTTAGACAGGGCTAATCTCAGACAGTTATCCAGAGAATAAGTACTAATGCTCAAACTAGAAACAGGGCTTTTGATTCCTAATCCAAGGCTGTTTCCACTGTACCATATCCAGATCTAGACTATATCAGTTCTTCTCAGTATTTTACATGGCCCTACATGTACACGGTCATATCCAGCATAAAAACCTAACCACCGTTGCATGATGCTATAGGTAATAGCAAGACACTTTTTGTTTTGAGAGTCCTTAGCATACTGTGATCTGTTTCTTTGGCTCTGACTGCTACAGTATCCAGCCTTTTGGTAACACAGGATAACTGGGTATTAAGTTTTGCCCCTGTCTTAGCAGAGGGAATGTGTTGCAACATAAGAGGGATGTGAATATCTTTGGCATAAGAATCTAGGAACTTTCAGGGGATAAATGCTCTTGTTCCTTCAATTCCCCTTCACCTGTGTCAATGATGGTTGGCCAGGTTTTCACATCCACAGCTGCTGCTGCCTCTCGGGACTTTAGTAACCTCATTAGCATCTGCGTGGTGAGAATACAGGCAGCTTTGCTGACCTAGAAAACAAATGAACAGAAATAAGCACCAGGAGGCTTAGCCTCCATGTAGCACCAGAGGCCCTGGCTGCTGATAAAAGCAACTCCCACACCACTCTGGACAGGGCAGTATTAGTTTTTCAAAGCACACACACACAGGACAATGAAGGTCAGTGGTTCTTCTTACATTTGTTCTTCTGGTAACATGTAATACTTAATCACCTCAGACTGATGGACTTGTTCATGACACAAGTTATTTACAACAGTGATTCTCAAGTATTCCATAATGTTAACCTCAGTATGGCTCCTACAATCTTTTGGTTTCATGAAAACCAAAATAAAATAAAAACATGAAGTTTGTAGTGCTCAGGAAATGAGAAAAGTCAGATAACCATCTCTGAAGGAATTAGTGTTTGCAACAGTTTACTGAAGGATTGGTAAAACTAGACCTAGAACATAATTCTGAATTTGAGGAACTCTGCATTTTCATGGCAACTAGGCTTTTCTGCTTACTCACACATAGAAATGCAAGATGAATGACCTCCCCCATACTGTCCAAAGAGAGAAACTCCTCCCTGCTGCTCTGGTCACCTTGGCAGAATGTGACAAGGGCATTCTGCTGAAATGAACTTTGTAACAAAATCATCTATTGTGAATACAGTTTTTAGGCTGTAGGCTCCAGTTGCTGACAGAGCAGTAGTTCTTAAAGAAACAAATATTACATAAATTGGAATTTTGTAAATTTTGCTTTAAAGTACATTAGAATCACAGGGTTGTCAGTATAAAGAGATTTACCTTACTTTCCTCACTTCTCATGTTATATACAAACTTCAGTCACTTCCAGAACAAGATTTGGACAATTTTTTAGAAAAATAGTTTATTTCATTATTTTTATTTTGTTAAATATTTTATTTCATTATTTTTTAGAAAGAGAGGAAGGGAGAGAGGCAGAGAGGGAGAGAGACATCAATGTATGGTTGCCTTTCGCCTGCCTCTAGCCATGGATCAGGCTGGAGACCTGGCTTGCAACCTGGTTATGTGCCCTGGCTGGGGAATCGAACCAGTAACCTTTGGGTTTCCAGGCCGGCACCTAGAACATATTTTTAAAAAGGGGGAAAACATGTTTTATGGAAAATTGCTGATGGTTTTACCTCTTTAATGTTCATGATAAATGCAAACAATCCTGTACCTCACCAATAACTACTTTCCATATTCTTTCACTGAATAATGCTGGTCACTGAGGTCAGAGTAAGAAAAAACAATTTTCAGGAGACAAATTTGACTTTCCAACTCAACAGAACTGGAAAATTAGTAAGGATCCTTAGTTATCGGAATCTGGATGTTATGAAATGAGGACAAGACATACTTGGTACTCACATCAACAATCATGCGGACTGTGGGCAATGTGGCGGCAAGGTTCTGAGGGTGAGGAGGTCGGACAGTCACAGGTATGCACCCTGCATACAGGCAGCCGTAGAACGCAGCAATCAACTCAATTCCTGCAAAAACAAGAGTTGAATAGCCTCCTTTCACAGCAAAACTAAAAGATGGCCTTGGCTGGTGTGGCTCAGTGGATTGAGTGCCAGCCTGAGACCCAGAAAGTCACTGATTTGATTCCCAGTTAGGGCACATACTTGGGTTGCTGGGTAGATTTCCAGTTGGGGGCACTCAAGAGGCAACCACACATTGATGTTTCCCTCCCTCTCTTCCCTTCTCTATAAAAATAAATAAAATCTTTTTAAAAAAATAATTAAAGATCTTCCCAAACCAGTTTATTAAATCATGTGCAAAGTGGATTATTTAAGCCCTAATTTCAAAAACCTAAACCTTTATATATTTATTTTCAGAGAGAGGGGAAGTGAGGGAGAAATAGATTGCAATTCCCAAGAAGGGACTGGGCCCACAACCCAGGCATGTGCCCTGACCAGCAACCTTTTGGTTTGTAGTCTGGCACTTACTTAATCCACTGAGCCACAACAGCCACAGCTAGGCCATAATTTAACAGAAACATGGGCAGAAGAAATTATTAAAATTAAGAAGGAATAGGAGGGAAAGAAGGAAGCATGTAAAACAATTAAAAAAAAAAATAAAGAAGCCAAGAATCAATAAAAAGAAAGGAAGTCAGAAATAAAGAAAACTCTTGAGGCCCTGGCTGGTAGCACAGTGGCTAAGGCACCGGCCTGTGAACCCAAGGGTCGCAGGTTCGATTCCCCAGCCAGGGCACATAACCAGGTTGCAAACCAGGTCTCCAGTCAGGTCTGTGGCTGGAGGCAGGTGAAAAGCAACCATACATTGATGTCTCTCTCCCTCTCTGCCTCTCTCCCTTCCCCTCTTTCTAAAAAT